>VDFB02129945.1:0-15202 GCA_007258455.2 Sequoia sempervirens
AGCATCCTTCTTGCCTGTTCTAAAACATGTGCTTTGGAACAGGGCATGAAAATCCATCTAAGTATAATGAAAAGGATATTTTTGTCATATATTATAGTTGGAAATGATTTGTTAGATATGTATACAAAATGTTGAAGCATAGACAAGGCAGTGAACCATTTGAAAAAATGCCCCAAAGAAATGTGGTCTGATGGAATGCCATGATTGCAGGATATGCACAAAAGGGATTATTTAGAAGGATTTACAAACTTTCAAGCAAATGCAATTGGTAGGTGTAGAGCCAAATTTTATAATTTTGGCCAACATCCTACTTGTCTGTCCCAAAATGGGAGCTTTGGAACATGGTATGGACATCTACCAAAGCATAAAGGAAGAGAGATTGTTGAGTCATTCCACATTCATTGTTAATGGCCTAGATACTAAATGGTGGTTTTAATACCTTAACTCGCCAATAGAGGTGTGGTGAAGTTTTCGCAAAAAATTAACCAATCATTTAGGATCTTGAGGGATACAAATTTAGCGGATGCAAGGATTGGTATGGGAAATTGATGTGCCATGATGATCACAATTATGTAAATTAATGCCAATTAATTATAATTAATTATATTTATGCTAGAACAATTCAAAAAATTGATGAAAATAGATGAATTGTATTCCATAAACATAATTGTTGTTTTAATCACATATTAAATGGTGGTTTTAAGACCTTAAATGGTGGTTTTAATCCCATCTCCATCCCATCGATATAGGTATAATATGTCAATGGGATGGATTGAAATAGGAGTCTTTTTATGTATTTAGTGTTTGTTTATGGTGGCAGGACAATAGAAGACCAGAACACAAGAATATGTTGCTGTTTCAAGACAAAAACTAAGTTTTTCCACCCAAAAATGGAGGTTTCAAGTAGGGTATTGAAGGAATAACAAATGAATGGGCTAAGAGATGATTCTAAAAGCATAATCAGACACAATGAAGCATGTTTCAATGATTTGATGGAGTATTGGAGGTTTGTAAATATGTGTTTCATGAAACCCTCCTTGTTTTGGTGCTTGTTCACCCTATAAATAAGGGTTTGATGGTTCAAGGAGTTTTAAAGCCTTTCAATCCTTAAAGTTGATTGAATATTGAGTTTTGTGGCATGTATGGTGACTTTTTGAAGTTTATTGGTGTTTTGGTGAAGATTTATGAGCACTTCCTTTGAAAAATAGGCCTACTTTAGTAGCCTTTTAGCAGCGTACAATGTAAGAACCTGATGATTTCTTTAAAGCAAAATATTGAAAGATTTTAGTATGTTGATATGGATAGTAAAAGTTCTTTTAATGTGTATTTGGCTTTTGGGATTTGACTTTGGTTTGTGGGATTCACCCACTTTAGGGTATGGAAGCCTATTTAAGAAGTGGTGCTTGTTTGCATGGATAATGGTAATTTGATAAAACAATGACAAAAATAATTGTTAGTGGTTGGAAACTATTGTATTCATGTTGAAAAAGATGTTTCAAAGTTTAGGATAAGGTATACAAGGCAGTGTATGTTGTTTTTAATGATTTAGGTATGGTGAATCTAATATGCATGAATGATGACTTGACTGCAAAAAGGACAATAAGTTGGAATGGACAGAGTTTTGAAGTAGATGATTGATTGTTTCTTTTGAAACATGATGAAACTATTGTATTGAAGGTCTGATAATTGGTTATAGTGAGAAGGTATAGATGGTTGTTAATGTGCCTTGGTGATTTGGTATAAGTGTTTGATTGTTTTTCCTTGAAGGGATATAATTGCAATGCAAATTGATATGATGTAAAGTAAAGGATGTGAATGGTTCTTTAATCAGGTTTTGATGTTGTAAAGTAGAGGATGTGAATGGTTCTCTAATCAGGTTTTTGTTGCAATGACATAGAAAAGGAACAACATTGAGAGAACAAATGCAAGAAAACAGATCATAGAGCAGAAGTCATAGAGCATGAAGTTTTTTTGTGGAAAGACTTGTGCCATGAAATTTTTATGGACAAACTTGGAGGCATGAAGCATATGAGGACATGAGTCTTAGGTTTTACCTGCTAAATTTAAAGACATGGAAAGTGATCATAGATATGAATTTGTAAACAATCCAAAAGACTATCTTGTACCCTTAGCAAAGGAAGACTATGGTTTATCCTCCATAGGTCTTTATGAAATATGTTTACCCTTAGTAATGTATTAATGACTATTATCCTTTTTGTCAAGACAAAGATTAATGACTAAGATTGAAGCATTATGGCAGTGTGCTAGTTATGGTTGTGTCTTAACAAGGGTAGATTTTGGTAAGGAAGACAGTAAGTTGAATGAATGTAAGTAGAGAAATTTTTGCATACCTACATATGGTACAAAATTTCATGGTTAAGTGCAAGCCTCCCATTAGCAAGATCAAATATCCATGTATCTATCTCAATCTAGCCTCTAAACCCTTGAGAGCTATCAATTTTTCCACTAACCTGCTATGCACAAAAGTCAAATTTTAGAGTTATTTCAACACTAAAAACAAAAGAAACTAAGATTTGAAATAAAATCCACACACAAGACAATGCGGTATTCATACAAAGCCATACAAACAAATAAAACTCAAAAAATTGGATGGAAACAACTTCAAATTATGATTCTAGCATGGATTTAGTTTACTCAACTGGAGGCATATTTCACAATAATGGTTTCTTCATCTAAAACATCTGTACGAGGTTCAAATAGTAAAGAGATTGATAAAAGATAGAGGAATTAAAAAGATACTTGGATGTAGTTGGATTGAAGGTCGTAAACTGGTACATGTTTTTTGTGTAGGAGTCATATCACATCCACAAACATGGCAGAGCTATGCAAAGCAGGAGAAATTGGCTTGGAAAATGAAGGTATGAGGGTATAAGAATCATTTCTGCCACCATAGTGAAAAGTTAGCACTTTCTTTCATCTTTGCATATTGGTTTGATGCTTCAAACGATGCATTTCTTATATTGAAAAGTGCATTACCTTATTGAGCTTCTCTTTGTTTAGAGAATAGTTTAATATTCTCTACTTAACAGGGCCAACCACATGACGGTGGAAGCTCATTTGGCCCCTCCCCCCCTCACATCACTCTCAATTCCCCATACCCAATCATATAACATTAATCATTCATTCATCCATTAATAACATATAACATTCATTCATTAACCTATAACATTCATTAATTAACATATTCACATTCATTCATTAACATATAATATTCATTCTTTTCGGTTTACATATTATCAAAAATATGGTTGTCATAATATGATTACAATCACTTTTTTGTTTCTTTTGAAGGTAACAAAGAAGTTGAAGTGAAGTATTGTTCTAAATCATGTCCCCCTTCAATTGTTTTTCCCTCTACTGCATTGATCTTGTACACTAGTCGTATGTAGTCATGACATGGAATTATTGCAAAGGTGAGATTACCTTTACATAATAACAAAGAAATGTTAAATTGATGTTTTATTATTATTGTTACAAGTATTTCATTAGTGAGAACATTAGAGTGGTTCTTGTATACACTTAAAAATGGTCATATCACATTGTCTGGTAATTAATTAAATATTTTTAATAATATTTAATTAAAATCTTTTGATTCTATCTACGTATAAATAAATTTAAATAATTTATTTATATTGTTCATGATTTCATTTCGATTAAATATTTAATCACCTTTTCATATTCATTTCTTAATTAATTAAATAAATGTTACAATTTATTTATATTAATTATCATATAATCTTAGTTTGAATATTTTATTCAAATAAAGATTAAAATATTATAATTCTTCTAAATATCATTTGTAATTAAATATTCCAAAATATTTGATTATTTCCTCTAAAACAATTTCAAAATTCCTCTAATTCAATTCATAATTAAATATTTCCAAAAATATTTAATTAAATTCTTCTAAATATTTCAAAAATCTTCAAAGCCATCATGATTACGTACAAAAATATTTAATTAATTTATTCTATAGTTTCAAAAATCAAAAATCAAATATCAAAAAAGCAATAAATGAAATTAAATAGAATTTAAATATTTATTTAATTTGGGATTATCTTCAACTCTAGGAAACAAAGCTGCCAAAACAGAAAATTAAATTTCTCTGTTTCTGTGCAGGCTTGTTCCCGTGGGTTGAAGACAAGATTCCATTCTTCTCTCCAACCTCTCAACCTCCCCCATTTTCTTCTCAACCTCTCAATCTCTCACCATTCAAACTTACCAGACAAATTCATAGCCGTAGATTCTTGCCAGCCGGGGTGAAGCCTGCAAAAAAATCTATAAATACAGCTGCCGGGAGCTCCAAAATCATATAGAATTTGAAGCAAGTAAACTATAGCCAAATTGCAAGTAGCATTAGCATTCATAGAGCATTTTCATAGCAATAGCATAGAATCATAGGAATAGCAGTAGAATCATGATACATATCATTCCACTGACCCACTGTGCATAATCCGACCCATATCCGTATCAACCGTTCCATCTTTACCAACATATAGAATAGTTTTCCTTTGCATACTGGATTCTGCGGCTGACCGTTTCGGAGAAACACACAATCGAGAGCCAAAAGAAACTCGGGGTATCTCACGGATAGAGGAAAATGGGACGGTTCTGAAGATTTTGCTTGTTAATTTGTTTTCAATTTCTTTAGATTAATGTTTCATTTAGTGTTTTTATGTTTTCATTTAGATTACAATTAAGCATATACACATTTTTGGCGCCCACCGTGGGGCTCTTGCCCCCTTCTTAACATCTTTTTGCAGCTTCTTTTGACTAATTACAGGAAAAAAACAGTGGAATAGTGCAAACAACACGTTTCGGAAGATCATTTCCAGTTTAGCGCATTTGAAGACTGTTGCAGCGCTCTTGACACTTTTTGCAGCGCTCTTAAAGACTGTTTCAGTGCCTATAACAAGTTTTGCAGCGCCCGTAACCCTTTTTGCAGCGCCCGTAACACTTATTGCAGCGCCCGTAACACTTTTTGCAGCGCCCATAACACTTTTTGCAGTGCCCGTAACCCTTTTTGCAGCGCCCGTAAGTCATCCTGCAGCGCATACAAACAACATTTTCATAGGAAATCTTAAAATGGCCGTATCTTGGTCATTTTTTGGTCTTTTTTAGAGCTTTTTTTTTTGAAATGGGGTAGAATTTCATAAGCTATCTAATGGTGTGAGTTTTTATTAGATTTTAAAAAGTTAAAACTTTCAAAATTGCATATATTTAAAAAAAGTTGCATGTTTTGGGATTTAATACACTTTTGCTTGCATGCATGTGTTTCTTCTTGTCTTGGTGACTTTTTGGTGAATCATACGGAGCTGGAAAAGCATTGGAATCAATCAACATCCTTGAAGATTCCTATAGCGCCTTTGAAGATTCCTACAACACCTATGATGTCTGTTGCAACGCAATTTTTAAAAATACAATTTTGTAATCTATAATTGTAAAATAAGTTAACTGATTCTGACGCAGCCGCGGATAGTTAATAATCTAAGGATAAAATTAACCAATCCTAGGGTAGTCATCTAAAGGATAAAATTAACCAATCCTAGGGTAGTCATCTAAAGGATAAAACGAAGCAATCCTAGGGTAGTCATTTAAAGAAAAATGAACCAATCCTAGGGTAGACACTTCATCTTTCAATTTGGCCTTAAAATGAATTTTCTTTTTATGTGAAGCAACATCTTCACTTAGTTTAGAAAAATTTAATTTGGTGCTTAAAAACTGAATCCTTGTTTGCTTTGTCTTCGGTGATAGGCCTATGCTCTCCCCTTAACTGGGTGATCAAAAAGCCAAACTCACCTATTTCCTTTTATGCATTTTACAGCTTTGTTAAAACCTTATAGAGAGCCTGCTCTTGTGGGAAAAAGTACTCACCCAAGAGGAACGACTCAAGTGGGTTCAAGCCAAAGCCAGGCTATTTCGCCCCACTATAAAATTTAAAGCGAATTTGGGGAAACCCTCTTTTGCCGGTAGTGTGCAAGATAACCATCCCCAAAGCCTTTGTTCTAAAGGTTGGGAGGTCTCCTGAGGGAGTTTATTATTGCCGCACCGAACGAAAATCCTTACTATGAACCTAGTATAGTGGCCAGCCGAGTCAGTTGCCAAACATTCTGATAATCACAGTGCAAGGGGAGGGAAGAATCTGCCCCTAAGATACTCACCATATAACTGCCAAGGACCGTTTGCTCAGGGGATCCGGTATCCACTTCCGTCACTCTGAGTACACACCTTGGAAAAGACAAAAACACGGGCGCCCTTTCGGGGGTGACACGGCTGTGTGAGTCGACGCAGTTCTAAGATGTGGGCTGTTGATTACTAGAATGACCTATTTGAGCATTTAAGAGTGAGTCTGTCTGAAATTGTCTTTCATGTACAAAACCCGTGAAAACATTTGATGAAAAACATTTTCTTGATCAAACACTTATGTTAGTATAGGGCTTAAAGAATAACTATTTTCAAAATGTTTGTTGTGTCTTCCATCACATTAATTCAGATAAAGAGATCATCCAAAATGAACATGAAGAACAACAACTGAAATCACTCAAAAAAAAAAATTCATACCATTGGTCCAATAACGTTCTCAATACTTTTCCCATGCTTAGAGATTGGAACTCAACAAAATTTCCCAAAAAATCAAATATCCAACAAAAATCCAAGCAATAAAATCAATCCATCCAATTAATTCTTCCAATTTCATCAATTCAATCCCTCACCTCAATCCAATCATTCAACCATTCAAATCCAATCAATCATCATCTTCATCAAAACCATTTCATCTAATCAAAACAATCAAATCATCTTCAATCAATAATCCAAATGCAAGTCACTCTACACATTCTTCCAACACATTCATATCCAATCACATTCATCCTAATCACTCTTCTTAGTCACATCCTATTCATTTCATCCTAATCAATCCAAGTCATCTAATCTAATCATTCCACATCATCACCATCACCAACCTAGTCCTAGTCACCACTTGTCAAAATGGTCATAATCATAAACAAGCCCAATCCTAATCATAAGCCCAAAATCATAACCCAAGGGGGCTATCCCTCTAGGCCAAATCATGAGACAAAACCTAAGCCCGAGATCATCATTCAAGGAATTCCTTTCTCTAGTTCAAATCATGAAACAAAACCAGAACATAAAATCAGACCTCGAGGGGCTTCTCCTACCACCTCTAATGATGACATGAACTATGTTGCATACTTTGAGGAACAAATCGATGTACAAGAGCTTACCCACATGTGTGACACCATGCCCACATTAGAACACAAATCCCTAGCATCCCAACTTCGAAACCTCCTTCAAACACTTCACCAAAAACCCAAACCCCTAGACCATCAAACCATACAAAGCCTTCAAATCCTCTTCCAAAACTTTCAACAAATTAAATCACCTCAAATCCAACACCTCCTAGCTCAAGCCAATCAATTCATTTCCACTTGTCAAATTCAACAACCACAACATCATCCCCTATCCATTCATTATCACCCTTCCACCTCATACCAATCTAATCCATCCACTTCTTCGCATGCCAATGCCACATCAACCTATCAAGCCACATTACAACAAACACATGTGAACTTAATTTCTACCTTGCAACAAGGCCAAACTTCCTCATGTTCTAATGCCACTTTTGACAAGGGGAACACCAATCTAGTTCATGCACCCTATAACTTTATCATACCATCATCCAATCAAAACCAAAACCCTAAGCCAACACCTTCCACCCATACACCTACAAAGGATGTGACCCAAGGGCTACTAGCAAGAAATCAAACATTGCCATGCCATTCAACACATATACTTGAACATGCAAAAGAGTCCACAAACATCATTCCAAGTCCTTCAAGCCAATCATGTCATCCACAACTACTTGATCCAATTCAAGAGTCATCCCCTTCCACCTCCATTCAAATAAGTCATGAGATATGTCAAGAGAACAATCCTAAACATGAGGAAACATTACCCCCTCATCCACATAAAGATCAACACCCTCCTAATGATTCCATTCATAACATACCTAATACTATTCATGATCAATCTTCCATCTTTGATCAAGACCCCTTTTATGATCAAGAAGACCATGATGATCCTCTTAGCCAACTTTATGCATTCCATGGTCAAGAGCTTGCCACCTCACCCATCCATGATCCATCAACATCCACTTCCCTTGATGAGAAATATACCTCCCCACACATAGAAGATCAAACAAATACATTGGATCTATGTGAACACAATGCTAATCAAGATCCTAATGATCCTCCGTCGCCCACTATCGACCCCATTGCAAGTCCTCCATCATATCCTATTGGTCTTTCCACCCTCATTCATGAATGTTCTTCCTTAGAACAACAACAAACATTATCTTCTCCATTCAATAAAGAACTCATGTCAAATGTTTCACCTACACCTAGTCCCATTGTCCATTGCACACTCCAAAACATGAACCACCAAGGTAAAGGTCTAGACCTTCATGAACAATATATTTTGGAGCCTATACATGTCAAAGTCCCTCCACGCTCTTATGGCCTTGGACCTACACCCCAAGGACAACAACCTAAAGATGTTGGTATTTCCTCCATGCCTCCTAAGTCCACTTTCCATCATAAAGCCTATCATATCCCTAAAACATATGTTGCCATTCCACCTCCATCATCCTACAAATGTCAAAAGCATGTGACCATACACCTTCCACCATCCACTCTACCACCATTGCTTCCAACTCCTAATATCCCTCCATCTAATCTACCTCCACTTCTCCCAATACCTAATATCCCCACCATTCAATTCTCTTATCCATCTATCCATAAATACCCTAACATTCATAATCATGACCAACAAATGCACACATTGTATAAACATGAAGCTTCCACCCATTCCACCATACCCATGGGATTCAAAAGCAAGAATTTCAATGCCTCTACCTATAAAGTAAAAAATTCTAAGGGTTCTCATGCCTTAGGACATCAATACAAAAATTCAAAGCAAAATACATTTGAAAAGTTATATAAGCCCATACCTCCAAAAGTAAAGGCCAAAACTAAATTGGTTTGGGTACCTAAGCAAAAAGAAATCAAGTCAAATGAGGCATCTACATCACAAAAATCCCAACCATCTACTTCCACCTTACATTCCCACTCTATTAAAGAGTCTCAAATTCCTAAGTCTCATAAGCCAAACAAAAATCATAAAAATACTAAGCCTATGTGGGTACCAAAAACACTTCATCCACCACCTCCTAAGCAAACATCTTCATTGCTTCCTACACCCCATCCACATCAAAAGCTTCAATGTTTATCACAATGTGTGCAACCATTGGTCATGGTTCCCTTCCATTTCACAACAATTCCACATACCTCCATCTCCCCATCCTTCATGCATTATCCTACATATCCCCCCCACCATCTTCCTATGGTCCATTCTTTTGGCTAAGCCTTCCCACTCATCCTTTGCATAAGTCCCATATAATCCTTGTCATCTTCCCTACATAATCTGCATCATAATCTGCTATTCCCCATCCATTTTTACATAAGACTTTCATAATCTTCCATCTACCTAATCCATCTCACACTCATGCAATTCCTTACCAACATCTATGAGCATAATGACATTTGACATGGTCCATGCAATGACATCTATCTAGTGGGACTACCAACTTTCATGCAACTAGAAACTTGAGTCCCTCCTATCCATATTCCCCTTCTATCCAAAAGTCAAAAAGTCAAGAGAAAAATTAATAAAAGAAAAAAAAAAGTAAAGAAAAATCCCTTCGTTCAATGGTGAAAACCTGGTAAACAGGCGCCTTGGATAAGTACCATGATGAAAACCTAGCAAGTAGGCGTCATGTGTAGGTTGATCTTCTATGTCACTTACACTTGGGAGCACAATGTCTTATCTATCCAACCTATCATTTTCATGTCATATCATTTCCATCCTACCTACCATCTTTAACCATCATATTGAGTCTATTCATACATACTTATCAGATTGAGTCCACTTATCCACCATTCTCCTTTTGATCTTGATGAAAATATAGGGCCAAATGTTGAAACATGTCTTGGGTATCTCTTGACATACCTCATCCTTCCAAACAATCATATCATTATCTTATTGTCATAAGTTTTTTTCATGAAAAATCCTAAGTCTTGTACCTAGAATGGGGCATGTTATTCCTATACGACATAGTCTTTGGAGATCACATCCTTGCTCTCTTATGATGCATATACCATCCATCCATCTATCATGAGCATTTTATCCCTTATCTCATCACCCACCCTTGCACCTAGACTTGGTTTTCCCCTTTGTCATTGGTATCTAGCACAAAGGCTACTCAAATTTTGACACCTCCAAACATCAAAATCCAAAAAAATTAAAAAAAAATCAAAATCCAAAAAACAAAAAAAAAATCATCAGAAAACATCAAAAACAAATGCTATTTGTAGCTCTCCATCTATTAGTTCATGTTCTGCACTTGGCTTCTTGGCCTTCATTTTCATGCATCTTTTTCCATCATCTTAGGGTCACACCAGTACTATGCTATCATCATTTGCCTTGAGCGATAATGTCTTACCATGGTTTGATTATTGTACACATTCATTTCAGCAAGTTGTGTCAATACCTAGGGCAAATGTGGGGCATATTGGGGGCAATCAACTTTCAACAGTAAAACAATGACATCGAAGCCAATCACGCGCAAAACAAAACAACCAAATTAAACCAAAACATCCAACCATTGATCCATATCGCAGTAGCTTTCAGTTGCGTACCTTATCATGACTCATATCTGGATGATCTCTAAATCTGAATAATGTTTGGAATCACAGTATTTCATTTTTGAAAAATGGTTGTTTAATTTTTTGATATCATTTCTCTGGAGCACACTCGATGATGTACTGAACTAGAGTGGCAAGGAAAGAGGATGATTTTTCTTTGTCTGCTGTCTGGAGATTAATCATTTATCAGTTGCAAATATGTCGCAAGACGTGATGATTTATCATTGATGACAATTCCAAACTTGCATCAGATGGTGGTTAGTCTTTGTCTGTTTATGCAAGCAATACTCAGGTCATCTCGGTTTAATTATACCTTGATGCTTGTATTAACTTGCTATATTAAAAATCATGAAAGCAATACTCAGGTCATCACTGGTGCTAACATACCCTTTGATGCTTGTATTAACTTTCAACATTTCAATGCTCTATGATGATACAAAAAAGCACAAATAAGCTCTCCAAATGGCAATATTGTATGGATATCTTGCATGGTTAGTATAGATTGCATTCATATTAGAATTTGCATTTTGCATTTGTAGATTTTCCCAAAAGTTGGCAAAGTATACAATGTCTCAATAAAAAAATCAAAGCTGATCACATGAAAACACTATGAGGTGCTACCCCCAGATGTTGTTGGTCTCACACCACCTATTCCTACATTAGAAGATCAAATCATCAATAACATCAGAAGATCATACAATTATTCAAATCAAAATGGATCATCAAATCAATCAAATCAATCCAATCAGAATACATCATTCGACTATTTGTTTTTAACAACTTTGAAAACAAATTTATCAACATCATGTTTGTTTTTAACAACTTTAGAAGCAAACATATCAACCGATTTGTCTTTCAACAACTTTGAAAGCAAATTTATCACAATCTTGTTTGTTTTTAACAACCTTAGAAGCAAACTTATCAAATCATTTGTTCTTCATCATCATGAAAGCAAATTTATCAACATCATGTTTGTTTTTAACAACCTTAGAAGCAAACCTATCAACAACTATTTGTTTTTAACAACTTTAAAAGCAAATTTATCATCTACTATTTGTTTTCCAACAACCTTGGGAACAAATTTATCAGACAAACATCATCAAATCAGGGTATCTCAATACACAAAATTGGGGCATTTTTATCATATTTTAACATAGCAGGGGCAATTTCTTCATCAATTTTCCATTTCACATTTTTCCACATCAATTTCTTCATATCATTAGTTTCGAACGATGAATCGACATCTTCAAAATCATAAAAAATCAAAAAATTCATGAAAACTCAAAATTTTATCGATTCATCGTTCGCGGGGGCATATACATATCATTATTTCGACAATCAACATCTGGGGAAAAATTCAAAATTCTTTGAAGCAATGCGTAAAACACATCACTTCAAAGAGGGGCAAAATGTATACACCTTAAAATGGTCACATCACATTGTCTGGTAATTAATTAAATATTTTTAATATTTAATTAAAATCTTCGAATTCTATTTGCGTATAAATAAATTTAAATAATTTATTTATATTTCTTCATTCTTTCATTTCGATTAAATAAACAAGTTTATTTAATCATCTTTTCGTATTCATTTCTTAATTAATTAAATAAACATTACGATTTATTTATATTAATTATCAATAATCTTCGTTTGAATATCTTATTCAAATAAAGATTAAAATATTATTCTTCTTCTAAATATCATTTACAATTAAATATTCCAAAATATTTAATTATTTCTTCTAATCCAATTTAAATATTCGTTCTTTATATCATTTACAATTAAATATTCCAAAATATTTAATTATTTCCTCTAATTCAATATTCCAAAATCATTTCAAAATTCTTCAAAAATCTATTCATAATTAAATATTTCCAAAAATATTTAATTAAATCTTTTAAATTTCAAATTCTTCTATGGTCACATCATAATTAAATATTACAAAATATTTAATTAATTCTTCTATAGTTTTCAAAAATCAAAAAATCAAATATCAAAAGCAATAAATGAAATTAAATAAATTTAAATATTTATTTAATTTGGGATTTATCTTCAACTCCCAGGAAACAAACTGCCAAAACAGAAAATTAAATTTCTCTGTTCCTGTGCAGGTTTGTTCCTGTGGGTTGAAGACAAGCTTCCATTCTTCTCTCCAACCTCTCAACCTCCCCCATTTTCTTCTCCAACCTCTCAATCTCTCACCATTCAAACTTACCAGACAATTCATAGCCATAGATTCTTGCCAGCAAGGATGAAGCCTGCAAAAATCTATAAATACAGCTGCCGGGAGCTCCAAAAGATATAGAATTTTAAGCAAGTAAATTATAGGCAAATTGCAAGTAGCATTAGCATTCATAGAGCATTTTCATAGCAATAGCATAGAATCATAGCATAATAGCAGTAGAACCATGATACATATCATTCACAGCCCCTGTGCATAATCACAGCCCCTGTCCATATCCGTATCAACAATTCCATCTTCACCAACATATAGAATAGTTTTCCTTTGCATACTCGTTCTGCAGCAGCCATTTGGAGAAGCTTACACAATCTGAGAGCCAAAAAGTTTCAAAAGAGTCTCTGTGGATAGAGAAAAATGGGACAGCACTAAAGGATTTTGTTTGTTTAAATTTAATTTAATTTCTTTAGTTTAAGGTTTCATTTAGTGTTTTATGTTTTCATTTAGATTACAATTAAGCATATAACACAGAAACCACAAGCCAATCCAAAAATCCACCATAGCCACCATGGTTCAAGCAAAACAAATGCATGCAAACAAACTAAAGCAGAAATGGAATCCTTAAGATCAAAGTGACAACAAAGAGATAGACTATGAATGCATCCATCACCTAAATGATTAAAACCCTACAAAATCAAATAGGAATCAAATAATTTCAATGTTCATACCTTTAAGCAAGGATAAATCAAGGTCAACAAGCAAAAATCACCTGAAAACTCAATCAAATTCCTAAATGCCACTACCCAAATTACTAATACCAACTGCAGAGGGAGAATGGAGGCCACCTAATTCATAGAACAATGCACAAATGAGGAATAGAAGGTGAAAATATGACTTAAAATACCCTCATAATGACAATAAATGAACCCTAGGTACGACAACTGACAAGTCATAAATGCAATGGCATGACCCCTTCAGACTTCGGAATTGTGACAGTAGATTCAAGGAATCTAGTAGGGGCCAGATTCTCTAAGTGAACAAAATTTTGTAGGAATCTAGTTGGTGGCAGATTCTCTAAACAAATATACTATCAAGGAATCCACTTAGGGGTTGATTTTTGAAAAGAGCATCCCTTTGGAAAATCCGACAAGGGACGGATTTCCTGAGACTTCTCCAACTTCAAAGTTTCAATACCTTAGCCAATTTTGCTCAAATATCTAAAGTCTAAGGCATCACATGAGACTAAAATTTTGCAAATGAAACCACCAAAGGTGTAGTGTAGATAAGGTGTTAGTCCAATCAGGCGAAGAAAAAGCCAAAATTTAGAGGAACCTATCCCTTAAGGGAAAAAGGTCAAACCTAAAGCAAACTAAGAAACAAAAGCAAGCCAAAACCAAAAGAGGGTCCCTACCTTAGGTGGAGCGTGTGTGCAAAAGTGCACAAAAAATGACAAATTTTCTAGGAAAATGCTCCAAAGCATTTTGATGACAAACTAGAATCAAGAACCCAAAATCTCTAGTTTCAATCCATGAAGTAGGTCACCCATAAACTACAGTCTCAAAATCAATGGACAAGTGAACCCTTCTTGTGCTAGAAATCCTAGTGTGCGTAGATGTATTCATTTCCCTCCCTTACCTACTGCAAGGAAACCAATGCTAGTCAAGTTAAGATACGTGGAGATTCTAACTTCAAAAACAACCTAGATAGAGCCTCGCTGCCAGTCAGGCATCCATAGCCCTGACGAGGTTATCATTGTTATTCTCCCGAACATAGCTCTACTGCCAGCCAGGAATCCATAGCCCCAATAGAGATATTTAGATCCTCCTGATAAGTTGAATTTTCTTTTGATATTCAATATTTTATTTTATTTTTCTTTCCGATATTCTTTTCTTTTTACTTTTTTTCATTTCAACTCATGAACAATGAAGTTCACACTCAGGGTTGAGAATCATAGTGGTGCTGAAGCAGAAATAAGATTTTTCACTTAACCAAACTCATAAGGAACCTACAACAACCTTAGGATTCTTAAGGTTTTTTTAAATGTAAGATTCGAGCACATTCTGGAACTAACTTAATCCAATGACCTATCCACTTTTAGCATTTAGCACATATGACACTGGATAAAGGATTTCTACCAACCCATCCAGAAAAATGATTAAAGTTTGTACAAGAAATACTTAGAATAGTCCCAAATAAATAATCCTTGTGAAATTCTTACACT
>VDFB02129946.1:0-14022 GCA_007258455.2 Sequoia sempervirens
TGGCTTTGAATTATCCAAATATTTATCCTGCATAATCTGGCACCATTGCTTCTCGAGGTTCCTATACATCTTCCAAATCAATTTGGCTCCCAAGGCATTGTTTTGAAGCCTGATCTTACACAATCCAGCCTCACCATCTGCTTTTGATTTGCAAGCAGTGTCCCAACCAATAAGAGGGAATTTTCCTATCACCTTTCGAACCTTCCCAAAGGAACCTTTTCAACACTTTTTCCATGTCACTTTCAACCTTTGCAAGGGCATTGAAGCAAGACATATTATAAATTGGAATGGCCGATAAGACCACTTTGGCCATCATAATTCGCCTAGCCAATGTGAGCCAATTGATCTTCCATGCCATCACCTTACTCCTACACTTGCTGACCACCTCCTCCCAGTGTTTAACTTTGCATGCCCCTTCAAATATTTGTATGCCCAAGAATTTTGTCGGTAGTTTCCCCACTTAGAAACCCAAGATTGCAGCAATGGCCTACTGCAATGATCGCCTAGTATTGAAGAAGTAAATACAAGACTTCTCCTTATTCATCTTTTGTCCCAACTGCTCTTCGTACTCGGTTAGCACCTCCTTGATGCACCTAGCTTCCCTTAAGCTTGCTTCCCCTAGCAATGAGGTATCATCTATGAATTGAGAATGAGTGATGGGAGAAACACTCGAAGCCACCCATACACCCAACCAATTCAAGCACTGGCTTCTTCTTTTGATAGTGCAGCTAAGAGACTCGGCCATGATCACGAATAAGAAGGGAGATATTGGATCACTTTGCCTTAGGCTGTTACTAGCTTGAAAAAACACATGGAAAGGTCCATTGATTGAAATCAAACCTAGAACTTCTTCATTACCTTCAAAAGAAACTTCCAGCACACTTTTTCATAATCCTTACAAACATCCAATTTGATTGTCATCCCCGCCTTCTTGCTTGACTGAAGACTATGAACTGCCTCATTGATAAGAAAGATGCTATCAGAGATTTCCCAGCCAAGAACAAAGCCATTCTACTCTATTGAGCTTACCTTTCCCATAACCAATTTTAGCCTGTTCACAAGTACCTTGGCGACCACCTTATAAATGGTGTTACACAAAGAGATGGGCCTGTAGTCACTAAAGGACCAACACTTAGGTTTTTTTGGGACCAATGCAATTAACAAGCTATTCAAATCCTTTACAAACCTTTTCGTTTTGTGAAAGTCCTCAACTAGCATTCAAAGATCCTCCCCAATGAAGCTCCAACAGGTCTCAAAGAACCTAGCCGTGAACCCATCTAGTCCCGACACTTTGTCAGGATGCATTTGGAATAAGGCATTTCTAACCTCCTCTTTTGAGATCACACTGCATAGCATTTTATTATCTTCTTCACTAACTCGATAACTTATCAACTCGAGGAGGCTATCCCCAGCCTCCATTTGACCCTGGCCTCCAAGAAGAAGTTGGAACAAATCGATAGCAGCCATACCAACCTCAGCCCCGTCACACACTATGTGACCATCAGGTGCCAAAATTTATTCAATCTTGTTTGCAGATCTTCTAGCCAAGACCGAGGAGTGAAAGAATTTTGAATTTGAGTCCCCCTCCCTTAGCCAAACCTCCCGTGATTTATCTCTCTAATAGATTTCCTCCCTCTTTAGGAGCTTCGCCAACTTCACCTTCAGCTCTTTCTCCATGAGGAACTCCTCATTCCTCATCCGTCCTTGATGACTTTCTCATTAAGAGCATCAAATTCGCTCTCCACATTGGCCTTTTCCACAAAGATATTTTGAAACTTCACCAAATTCCATTCTTTGAGCTTTTGCTTTATTATATGGAGCTTTCTTACTAATTTGAAGCTAATTGAGCCACCCACCTTGGTTTCCTTCCACCAACTTTCCAACAAGCCTGGAAGGATGGGATCCTGCCACCACATATTATGAAATTTAAAGCTTGTTTTTGGTGCGTCCAGCCTATCAATTATTTCCAACTCCACAGGGAAATGGTCTAAGATGGAGATAGGCAATATGTAGGCCGACAACTACACACTCAAGTTGTACCAACTAGGAGATACTAGGAATCTATCCAATCTTTTTGCAATTGTAGTGAAGTATTTGTGTCTATTGGTCCAAGTGAAGATTCCATTATTAGTTGGGCAATCATCCAAACCAGCTGTTGCCACGAAGCCCCTAAAATCCATGGTTGCTCAAGAAATGATTCTGACACCTCTGCTTTTCTCAGACACATCCAATATGGCATTGAAATCACCACCTATGATCACTCTATTTCTGAAATGGGGGCGGATAAAGTTCAGAAAAGAATCCCATACAACAGCCTTATCTTTGTTTTTTTATTGGCCCATATATGTTTATGAGCAGGAATTTGCAATTGAGGCCAAGGTCGTATATCCATGCTGCCAACCAATTCGGTGAGGTGCTAACAATGTTTATCATAACCGTTTCCTACTTCCATAGAATTCCTAAGCCCCCTGCAAGGCCCACAGAACCCTGAAAACACCCTTTCTAGGAATGACAGTATTTCAACAACTTCATGCCTTCTTCTTCTGACAATTTGGTTTCTTGTAATAATACTATGCTATTTGTGCTCTTCTGGAGTTGATGCCTGACTAGGTGCCTCTTGTCAGGGGAATTTAGGCCCTTGATGTTCCAAGTTGTGACCTTCATTATTTCCCAAGGGAGGGGCTTCCTCCCTTGGTACTTAATTTTTTTTATATTCTTGTGAACTTTTTTGCAGCCGCCTCCTCTTCCCTTAACTACTTTAAGGACTTCTGACTACGAGTGTTTCCAAAAGAGCCAATTTTTCCCAAACCCAATTGCTTCACTATCGATTGAGATATGCATCTGTCTTTTATAACATCCAACACATCGTCTAGGTCAGCATTTGAATCCAAATCCACACTAGCCAATGAAGCCACCTCAACATCCTCTGTGACCTTTGCCTCACTGCCCATCTCCAGGGGAGGCGATGATGGCATGGTGATATCCAAATTCTTTCCTTCATGCTCAGTCATGCTAGGTTTGACCAAATGAGCCTCAACCATCCTACACTTCGAGGTACCTCCCCTTTGGGAGTCCTTTATAAATGTTTTGGACAGGGTGGGCCTGGAAACAAGCAGAGCCCTGGTCTCTTGTTGCTTTAGTCTCCACACTTCCTTCAGACCTTTGCCGCAATTTGCAACCCTGTGATCCCCCCTACCACAAATAGAGAAAGACTGCATCAAAACCTCAATTTCGATCCCCTGAATCTAACGCTCCCCATTAACTAGCAGACAAATCCTTTGAGGAATAACGTCGATCGTTGCAATCCTCAATTTGACATATTTATATAGGTCACCATCAAGAATATCAATATCACTCTCCATTAGGGTTCCCAGTGATTGGCCAATTTTTTCCAAGCTATCTCCAGTCCAGTATTACACCGGGAGGGTGTAGAGCCTAACCCAAACCAGTTGGTCATAAGACCGCAATTTTGTTGGATCAAAGTTCAGATTCTAGGGCTAGATGTACAAAGGCTTTCTATCCATGAACCATTAATCGCTCTCCATGACCCGCTTCTTCGTTTCCTCATTTTCAAAGACAACAAAAAAGAATCCTTTCGGGAGAAATCTGATCAAGAACTTTGTTTCCCATTTCTCAAAAATCCATTTCTTGACTGATACTTGATCAGGGGTGCCCCCAAAAAAGTGGGAAATGAAGGAAAGATCCTTAAGGATTGTTGCATCATCCTTTATCTCCTTAGTAACATTGATCTCCAACACCACTTCACTTGTTTGCTGGTTAGGGCATCCTTTCTCTACGCCAACCCGACTCACTTCTGGCCTCGAATCGAACCACCTAGTATTTTCCTTATGATTATTGCTCGACCTGTGATGCACTCGCCTTGCCACCTGATCCTTACATCTTCTATTCCTCCTTTTCCCCAGAGACAGAGAATTCCAGGCCCAAGCATGCGAATGAGACCCTAGCATTTTTGGCATGTCGTGCCTTCTGCGGGCAAGAACGCAACCATCCTTAGGAGCAACCTCATTTCCACAGTAACTAGGGTGGAACATATCCATCCATCTTCCTCCTGAAAAGAGCCATTGAGGAATGTATCCCTGGTTTTTTTCTCCTGTGATATCTTTAACCACTTCATCCCCCAGCACTGCTTGGCTTTTATCTCGCTCTCCTTCGCGGCTTCACCAACTTTCACACTCGCACTGCTCTACGAACCAACGCCACTTCATGCCATTTTATTTTTGTGATAATTTAATATGCAAATGATTCAATAATTAAGAATTATAGAAAAATAATAATTTTACATCATTTTAGAGCCACAACATTTAAAATCATAGATCAAATCAAGTAAATAAAATAAGCAAAAAATAAGTACTTACAAAAATGGTTATTGTGATGCCTAAAATAGGAATAGGAATAATATTATTAATTTGAATAGCATTCATGCTTGCTCTTATCCTATAAGAATTAGTAACATACAGATAGATTACAATACATAGATATAGATTGGAATAGTTAAGCATTAATATTTTGAGACTATGTATTATACATTGAGGTTGTTTAAAAATGAAGAAATGGGTGGGATAAAAAATGAATGTGATTTTAATCTTTGTAATAGAGATAATGCTTCAAGAAAAAAACATATGGATTAGAATAGAAATGGATACATGATGATCAAAATATGTTCTTATAAATAGTAGGAAATTGCTTCACCATTGAGAAATAGACAAGATTATTTTATTTTATTTTATTTTTGCATATAAGTAGAGTGAATCAATTTCTTTCCATCCATAACCTTTGTTTAAAATAGATAGTTCTATAATTGTTTTTAAATTATTCTTCTTTTTAGTTTAGCTATTTCCAATTGGCAATGCCCTTTAGTAGTAATCTTCTTACTTTCTTAAAGCAATATATGGGCTATCTTGCATGCATGCATATCTTTAGCATGTGAAGATAAGACATATTTGAAGAATTGTAAGGAAACATATGCTTCATATAGTTGCAATGTGAATCCTTGGCAATCAATGTTGTTAACCTTGATTGTTGCTCTTTAAGTACCAATTTTTCTTAATTTATGGATTGTTAAGGCTCGTGCCATTTTAAGAGAAATTTAGTGATCATGAATTGTTGGAATTAGACTATCTCTCTCTCTCTCTCTCCCCCTTTCTCTCAAATATCTATCTCTCACTCCTACTCTATTTCACTTTCTCTATTCCTCTTTTTCATTGTCTCTCTTTCTATCTCTCCATTTCTCTCTTTCTCTCTCCCACTATCTCTCTTTTTTTTATATTAAAAATAGTTCAACAAATTACAGCAGAATGAGAGAACAATTCAGCAAATTACAGCAGAAAGGGAGAACAATTCATTCTCAGAATAACCCTCAAACACTAAACCACCAGCTTGTTACATATGCAAGAAACTTTTAGTTCGCAACAAAGAACAGACGTGAGAATGAAAGAAGAGACCCCAGACGCCTCAAAACATAACTACAACACCTCCTATTTTGTAACAAAACTAATTTCTATTGCCATCAGAAACAACACGTACAGCCTCCTGTGCAGTTGGATGCAAGACACAGACAACCTCTGAGAGCTGCACAACCTTAGAAATCTCGCTTGCCTTAGGATCAGCTTCATCACTCCCAGCAGCCACGTTATTGAAAACTCTCTGGAAGACACTTAATATGTTGAGGAAAGTTTCTGAGTCAGCCTGGTTATGATGCCATTTGTGCCCATGCTTGGGCTCCTCCTTGTTCACTGAAACCTCCCCATCCTTTATCAGCTTCATAAGTTTGTCCAATGAGGATTCCATAGACATCGTTACCTGCAGAACAATAGAGAAAAAAGTGAGTCTCTTAGTAGACTCAGTAAGCCTCCTGGCATTCCTCTGAAACTTCTCTTCATTCCTAATTTTCCATAAAAACCAGAGGATTTCAGTAGTGAGACAATCCCAAAAAATTTGATAATCATTCAGCAGTTTTCTAGAATTAAATAAGATCTCATACCAGTTCAGAGTTCCGTTTTCACTCCATATTGACATGTTATTACAAAAAAAATTCCAAACCTCTTTAGCATAAAGACAATCAAAGAAAATATGAAAGAATGTCTCAAGAGTCCTGCATAGACTACAAATATCCACATCAGCTTGATTAATTTTTAAAGGGATTTTCTGTAACAAAATTTGCGATCTAAAACAGGCCTTTTTAGGCTCTTTTACATTCTGCCAAATAGAGGAAATATTTTTTTGCCACTTAGACTCATCAATATTCAGCCCCCAACATGCATTAACATGATCTCTTATTGACAAACCTTTCACTAAATCTGTATACAAGCTTTTAGCCTTAATCTCAGTCAAAGGAGTACCATCACTCCAAATCAGGTTAGCATCGATGGTACAAGAAACATCAGAGCTGTGAGGGAAGGAAATATTCTTACAAGCTTCAACCAAAATGTTATAAGTCCTAGGATTAGACAGATCCAAATTAAAATCTTTACCCAACTTTCCCATGGGTTTCAGACTACCATTTTCAGCAATATCATGAAAAGTATGAATACCAGCCATATGGCATCTTTTAGCAGAGCAGCCCTGAAGAAGTGCAAGGGGCTTATCATTGTAAACAATGTTCCACCAAGGAGAACAATAGGACTGGAAAATGGGGTTGTTATTAAAATAAATATTACAACACTTGAAGTTCACTCTATGCTTAACCGATTCCTAGGCCATCCACAAACTTTTGAAAACCATTGATCCAGCGGGGGACATGGGATGATTGTTAAGGAGAATATCAGACAAGGGTAACTTTTTCCATGATTTAGCATGCTTAGGCACGGCATGAAGGATATTGTTTCTAATCAGAACCTTCCATGGTTCCTCACCTACCATGGCTTTAGCAATCCATTTCACCGCAAGTGTTGTACCTTGAATTTTAAGATCTTTAAGACCAAGTCCGCCATCAGCCTTAGCCATACAGCACCACTCCCATTTAACCAAGTGTCTCTTTTTCTTGCCCTTCCCATCATACCACAGGAAACCTCTAATTATTTTTTGAATTTCATTGATTTGATAACTTCTAAAGAACCACACCGAAGCAAAATATATGCTATACGATGAGAGGATCTTCTGGCAGATTTGAAATCTCCCTGCAAAAGAGAGGTACCGCCTATTCCAATTATCCAGCTTTTTCAAAATCTTCTCACTTATCCAAACCCACATTTCTTTTAGGTTAGGACTGATAGCAAAAGGGACTCTAAGGTACCTAACAAGCTTGTTAGGCCCGCCCCATTGAAACTCAAATTTTTGAAGCCACTTGGGCAGGGAGTCATTCCAACCAAGAAAATTAGATTTAGCAACAGAGATTTTACACCAGAAGCTTGACAAAAAAGATCAAGCTTCCCCATGAGGGTATCCAAGTTTTTTTCCTCTAACTCCACGAAAATAGCAGTATCATCCGCAAATTGGATATTGGTTAGCTCATTACGGTTCGGCAGTGTGATCCCCTTGACTTTGGGGGAATAAGAATGATCTCTTAACAGATAATTTAAGGCATCAGAAGCTATCACAAAGAGCGCAGGTGCGAGGGGGCACCCCTGCCTAATAGACCTACCAAGGGTAATTTCCTCAGAGAGAAATCCATTAATATCAATTTGGGCACTAGCATCCTTAAGCAAAGTGTCAACATCATTGCAGAATTTGTCAGGGAAACCAAAAGCTTCCAGCATTGCTCTAAGGAAAGGCCATTCGATTATGTCATAAGCTTTTTCAAAATCAAGGAGCAACATGGTAGAATTTTGATTGGTTTGTTTGGACCATTCCATGGCCTCCCAGCTAGTAATTAAATTTTCCAGAATATATCTCCCTTTGATGAAACCCATCTGAGTACTATTTATGAACCCCGACAAAATATCCACCAGTCTTAACGCAAGGACCTTAGCCAAAATTTTGTAAGAAACATTAAGGAGAGTTATAGGCCTCCAATTTTTTATTAAAGTCTTATCGCCCCCTTTTGGTAAGAGCTTTATAATTCCTTTGTTTATATTTTTCCCTAGCGTGTCTCTCTCTAAGGCCTCCTGATAAACCTGAAGTAAATCTTCACTTATCCAATCTTTAAAAGTTTTATAGAATTCCGCAGATAACCCATCCCATCTTGGAGATTTATCATTTTGCAAGGAATTGATGGCCCTTAGAATTTCATCTTTACAAATAATAGCAGCCAACTTGGAGGAGCTGTCTTGATTGATTTTCCTGGGGATAAGCCCTTTCACCAAGTCTCTAGCAATCCGGTTACTCTCTTGATTGCCTTCTGACTTGAAAAGATTTTGATAGAAGGCATGGAACTGATTAACAATCTCTTCTTGATTGCTCAGAACCTTTCCTTCCTCCCGGATTTGGCCAATCCGCTCTTTACTGCCTTTTTCTCTTATGAAGTTAAAAAAGAACTTGGAGCCCTTATCCCCATGATTTAACCAGTTGAGCTTCGCCCTGACCTGAAGCCCTTTTGTCTTGGCCACCTGCAGACACTTAAGGTCATTTTTAATTCTTACAAGGTCCTCACTGAGTTTTATGCTGGAAGGATCAGATTGGATTTTTCCTTCAGCCTCAACCAGCCTCTCATTAAGCTCATTTTCAGTTTTCCTGGCATCTTTGGCTTTCTTCTTCCCAATGGTTTGAAGGAGCCTTCTCCAAGACTCAACATTTTTATCCCACCTTGAGATAGCACTGGCATCCTTTAAAAGCCATTTATTAATTTCTCTAATGGATCTAATCCCATCTTTACAGTCATCATCCTGAAGGAGATGCACATTAAGGATGAACTTAGGGCTCTTGGGCGGGGCATTGTGGGCACCTTGATAGGTGGAAATTATAGCTTTAATAGGGTGGTGGTCTGAAAGTGTGTAGGGATACACACTTACCAACCGACCATCTTTGTTTGGGATGAAGTTTAGAATGTTCTTGCTAACATAAAATCTGTCCAACCGATGGTAAATCCTATTTTTTCCTTGTTGCGCATTACACCAACTGAACCACACCCCTTTGCTCTCTCTTTTCTTCCTCTCCAGGGGGTCAACAAGTCTAAATTTGCTTTTCAATCTCTGCCAGAAGTGCCTTTCTGACCCCTTCCAGGCCATGCCCAGCACCCCCCACTTGTCCTCAGGATATTCTACCATGTCGAAATCACCACCAAATACCCAGGGGATCTCAGGCAGATAATAGGCCATCCATTGCCACAACTGGGTCCTTTCCCTATGGTTATTTGAAGCATAGATCGATCCGATCCCCAACCATTCCCCATCTTTCTCCATAATAATCCAAACAACCTGATTGCATGGGGAAGACCCATGACTAATTATAAAGGGCTTCCATCTATTAGAGATAAGGAGGGCAACTCCACCCCTCCCTTTCTCATGCTTTGAAGAAAAGTGGCATGAATCCCTCCAGATAAAATTCAAATTAACCTCCAAGGTGAAACCCATTGCCTTGGTTTCCTGCAAAAAAAATATCCTTATTGGGATCCAGATTCAAGAATCTTCTGACAATGTATTTCCTATCTCGGGACTCCATCCCCCAGATATTCCAAGAAGTCAGATTAAGATTCATAATCACTGGTCAAGGGGGTGCCTCCTTGGCTACTCTTAAATTGTTCAAAACATTTGGGTCAATTGTCCTCTAGCTTTGGTCTTTTGTGAGTTGGAGACTGGATTATCAGACTGGTGTTTTTCCTTTTGTGTTTGACCACTTGCAAGCTCTGGCTACCAGAGATTGGGTCTCCATATTTCCGTGGCCTTCTAGGTCCTTTTTTTTACATGTGACTCTTCTGAGTTTTACCCTTGCTGGTATTCTCCTCAACAACTCCCCCATTATCCTCTGTTGCATCAGTGGTATCAAGGGGAGCAAAAGCTGGGGAAAGTTTGGAATTCAGGTTTACAACTGGGAACACATTATTTTCAGCCATATTATGGGCAGGTTGGGTAGATTCCATCTGGAGAGGCTCCTCCACGACAGTTTGGGTGTGTCCTAAAACATCCTCCTGACCAAGTTCAGACTCGGGCTGACACTTAAAAGCTCAGATGTCTAGTTGATTGGGAACCAAGGGGGGCTGGGGTGTCTCTTGCTTATTGATTAATGGCATAGCAGATTGAGAAATTCCATCAATCAGGGTAAAACCAGTCGGTTCCTCCACATTTGAGGGGGGATGGAATGAAGGCCCCAGACCCTCAGAGTGCCCAATCAATTGGGCATTGCCCTTTTGAGTGTTAGCTGTGTCAATTTTTTCAGTCTTCATAGAACCATCATTTTTTATTAACTACATCATAATGGTTTGATTAGGATTCTTTCGATTAGAGGGCGAGAGGTGTTTTTCCTTAATTCTTTTTCTTAAAGATCGTATAGCTAGCTGCTGAGCATTTAATTTAACCATTTGGGCACTATTTAGATGCAACGAGATCATAGGGGCATTTGGGTCACTATCAAGAACACCATGCTCATCATGTTCCTCCCCCAACACATCAAATGTGTTGCTAGTAGGAATTTCTTCAGGGGAGCAACCCGAGGCACAGGAATCCAAAGGAGCAATATCACAATAGGTGGCTGGGGCTTGGGGCACAACAGCAAGGTCAGGAGAGGCCGTGGGAATAGGCCGATTATTGGGAGGAGTTTCCTCCTCTCTGGGCCGAGCCGGCTCCTGGCCCCTTTTGCGACCCACCCCCCCACCAGTATTGTCATGGGAAGGAATTTTAACACCATTCTTTTTTATTAAAGGGCAGAATTTTTGGATGTGTCCTTCCCTTTGGCACAGATAACACGCATTTAGACTGCCCAAGATTTCAACAGGGCATGAGACAACCCTTTCCTCGTCCTCAATAAGGATGCCAGGAGGGAATTCAACCCCTGGAGTCAAAGAGACCAGGGCCCTAGCATCCAGATGCAGGAGGGAGGCCTTGGATTCATCCATCTGAAGAACATTTCCAAAGGGAGCAAGGAGGGCCGGGACTAACTTCCAGAAGTTCGGAGGGACATTTTTGACGAGAACCCATCTTGGGCAGGATAGGGCGAGGACTTCGTTAGCAATGGCAGAGGGAGACCACACCAAGGCTCAGAAGACACACCCGCCTACATTCCAGTAGGCTTTAGCGAGTGCCCTTTCTCGCATTTCATTGTTCTTGAAAAAGACAACAAAAATCCCTTTTTGCAGCATTCTAAAATAATTAGTCTGGATACCAAACTTAGCCAACCAAATGTTTGAGCACCAGGAATCCAAGAATTTCCTGGTCGGAACTTTACTAGAATCAACAGCCGTAAAAAAAATGGCTATATCTTTAACCCTAGCTTTTTCAGAATTAATAACGGTTTTCATTTCATTATTAAGAATGAGTTTAACAAATCTGAGGGTGCCAGAAGGCTTACCTAGTCTTCCTCCATTGGCACCCACCTCATCTTGAACACCATCCACAACAAAAGAAGCATTGACTGGAAGAGTGACTTTGTCACCGGCTATAGCATCTCTAAACGTCCTGCCATTCGAAGACACGTCACCAGCATTTACCGGAGGGGCATGCGCATCTATACCCCCTTCCATAAAAGCCCCTGGGGGCCGAACACCAAAAGGAATTCAGCGCTGCCAAGTGTAGAACCTTCACCCCCAGCACTGGTAAATTAGGGCCTGCAAGACGACACAACACAAGCCCAAAAGACACAAAAACAAGGCAAACACATGTAAGTAAAAGAAAAAATTAATGGTACGAGCAGACACGGGAGCAAACCTTCGTGGAGGAGGACAGACCCCCCCCACCTGGCACCTTACAACCCCAAAGCGAGACAACGCGTCCGAACAAGTTGCAGAGCCTCGTTGCCACTCTCTCTCTTTCTCTTTCCCCTTCTCTCTTATTATCTCTCTCTCTATGGTATCTCTCTCTAGCTCTCTCTTCAACTCTCTCCTCTCCCTTTAACTCTCTCTCCTATCTTTTTATAAATCTCTCTTTCTCTCTTTCTCCATATTCCACTATCATTGTCTCTCACTCATTTCTCTCTCATCCTCTCTATCTCTCTTCTTCTCTTTATAAATATCTCTATATTCTTCTCTTCTTCTATTATTGTACCTCTCTCTATATATGTCTCTCTTTCTCCATTTTCCCCATCTCTCTTTATCACTTATCTCTGCCTCTTTTCTCTTTCACTTATTTTTTCCTCTAACTATTTCTCCCCCTCTCTCTTTGTTCCTCTCTACCTCTCTACCTCCTCTCTCTACCCATATTTATATCTATATGTCTCTCTCTCTTCCCCTGTATCTCTCCCTTTATTAGAATATGGGCAGAGACCAAAGAGAAGCTGCAAGTAATTTAATTCAAATAATATAGTGCTTCACTCCACTTCATTCAATAAGCTATTGCATATATATAGGAGTGTTATCTCCTTAATTATAGGAGAACTAGTATAAGCTCCTCTAACCAATTCTTTCTATAGACAAGTTGTTCTAACAACTTGAATATTACAATCCCATACAATATTTCTTCACACATAATATTCTAATATTTAAACTAACAAACCAAGTACAGTAGAATATTTAACCACCACATTATTATTTTAATGCATGTGAACACTAATTTCCAACACCCTTGATGTCTCCTCTTTATCACTTCTTTAGACTCTCTTTTATTTATCTCTCTATCTCTTTCATTATCTAACCCTCTACTAGGTATCAATATTTTCTATTGTTGAGAAGGTAGAATAGAGGCATATTATGATGACCGAGGTAGTGGAAAAATAAGGTAGGGATAAAAGACCATGGGAATTTATATTTTGATGACAGAGCTATGTCTAACTACAAAAAATAGAGTTCACATGAGTATTTAGTAATGGTTCATGACTCTAAATAGAGTAAAAGAATGATATACAAATTATGTATAATTATGTTTATATCATAATGTCAATCCTAAATTAAATCTAAAATGTGTATTAAATATAAACATTAAAGATTAATTCAAGGGTGGGTATAAGATAGAAAATGTGAATACACACACCAAAACCTAGGAGAGAGATAAAGAGATCTAAAGAATAGTGATGTAAAATAGAACTATAGGTTACAAAAAAGATGCAATCTTAGAAATGTATAGATTAAGCATCCTAAGGTAATGCAAAACACTAAGAAGGATTGGATATGTAGAATTAAATAGATTTTCTATAAATGAATGAAAATAAACTTTATTAAATGTGTAGGCCTCAATATAATAATTTATACATATGAATATCATGCATAAATAAGCCTAGGTAAACAACTGATAACTAGATATTGATAATTGGTAATAACTTTAAATGTGGAAAATTTAAATAGAAAAAGGAAATGGTAAAATTTGGAACAATAGCTAATAGATAGGTATTTCCCTTAAGGATCAAAGTATTCTTTAGTGTCTGTGTAGGGTCTAGTTTAGGTGTGAAGAATGAATTCACAACCATGATCTTGCTCTATGTTCACAAACTTGACTTGTGTAATTTATAGGTTTTTCTTCTTTTCTTTGCCCAATATACTTTGATTTCTTTATGTGCTCCTTGATATTAGTATGGCTTTTGGTATTGATAAAAAAAATTCTTAGAGTCACATATGACTAAGCCACGAGGACATTAAGCCTAGATTGACTCCTTAAAATTGAACAATATTATAAGCAACACTCTTTAGTAAAAACAAAATGTCTCTAGAATGATTATACAATGATAGATTTTTAGATGCAAATGATAGTCAATTTATCTAATGATCTCATAATGAATAAAAGGATTTCATTAAATTCCTTTAAATACAATAACATAGCAACTTATCATGCAAACTTGTGTTTACTTATCCTTAGGAAAGAAGGGTAAGGGAGGGAAGTTGATTAAACTTGAAGTAAAAAATTTAAATTAGAGTAAAATGATTTTGAGATTGTGAGAAAAACCTTGTAATCACAAAACAATCAAGTACGGAAAAAAAGGGGTTAGATCATAGTGGATAGCATGGGGATGTGAATAAGAGCAAGCATTTAAGTAGGAGCAAGCATGCAA
>VDFB02129947.1:0-23561 GCA_007258455.2 Sequoia sempervirens
ACAATGAACTATTTACATGCAAAATAGAAAAACCAGAGGACACGGGAAAAAGAAAACAAAAGAACAAAAGAAAATTGACTAAACCAAAAAAACAACACTAACCAATCCAAATCCTGAACTAACTCCAAGGCTAAGCCCTATAAACACAAAACTGTAAAAATTTGTACATTGACTTGATTGATTTTTCATTGTGTAGCAATCTTAACCTACTAGGCATGGTTCTAAACCTAGAAAATTTATCTTTATACTTAGAAAAATGAAGCTTATGTGCAATAAGTTCGTTTTGAGGGTATAAAGCTTGAAATATTATCAGTCGTGGGTTCTTAGTTTTTTCATGATTTACCCACAAACACGTTTTACTATCCCCAACACCATAATCAAACTAAAAATCATTGAAACATAGAGGATATTGAAAGGACACCACTTGATTTAGAAGATTTCTAGTTACTAATGTAGACTTGTGTTGTATGAACTCCTTCTCCCGAGGTCTTAGCTCATGGAACACCACTGAAGTAAGGTTCATCTTGGGCATCGAATATTCACTAACCAACATCTCCATATTCATTTTGGGTATAAAGTCAAATTTTTTTTGGATTTCTTGAGATGAAGTCTTACTTTCAACACTCTCTTGGAACATGTCACCCTCAAGGGTTTGAGAATCTATGTCCAACTTATCACCACTAATGTCAGGGATATTGGCACATGGTGAACATGGATTTCCTTCGAACTCATTTGAATGCATGGAGTCAAAGTCAGGAAAGCACTTTCTCAATTCATATTCCTGCACATCTTCAGCAAGAACATGCCATTCAACATCAAACTTATCAGTATTAAGATCAAATTCATTAGTGGATGCTAAGCGAGGAATTTATTCAACCAAAACATTTGAGTAAACAGAATCGAAATCAAGAAAATACTCCCTTGTCTCATTCTCTTCGTCATATTGAAGAGATTCAACTTATGAGATAACCTCTTGGTCACTTTCTTGGCATTCCTTTGCTTCATCCAAATGTACCCTGTCATGAATTTCTTCAGGGAACACTTGCCTGATCTGCACATCTACTCGAAATTCTTCCCTTAAAATTCCATTTTGGAATTTAAGTTCCTATCTTTGACCACAAGATTCATCGACAAATCTTGAAGTGTGTTATCTGTTTCAATTCGTTCACTACTTAAATCAGCAGAGTCATCTTCTTGTGTTAACCCATCAAAGTGTGTTTCTTCCTCATCCACCATCATGAAATAATCTATGAATGCATCGATGAATCCATTCTCTACTTCTATCAAGCCCTCACTAGGTAGAGGAGTCTCATCAGTTGTTAAATCCATCTCAATGCAAGGATCAAGGTCATCAAAAGATAGGGAAGAATTAAACCTTTCCAGACAATTACCCTCATCATTTTGGATGGACTGATCATCATTTTCATATGTGCTAGTTGTTTCATCCTCCTCATTGAGGGGATACGTACTCCAAGGATCTTCCATAAGTATTCCTTCAACAGTGATTAGTTGCTTGAAATATAACTCCATCCTTCCTAGGAAGACGTGGCAATCCATCTAAGAGTGCTGATTAGTTCGATGTATCCTACATCCACTTGGCCCAACAAGTTCTGATAGTTTCAGATCTCCCAACTCTTCTAATTTCTCCCTTATTCGATTTTGCATACAAGGGATATCAATCCAACATGAACCATGTTCCTTTGTCCATTCCTCATCACCCTAATTCTCATCTTGATCAGAAGATTTGTTCAAATCATTGGAAGATATTGTTGATTTCTCATGACATCAATCCCGTATTAATACCTCGTCTCCTTCAAAGCTATCGTTAGTACTAACATTTTCAACAAAGCTAGATTATATCTTGAGATTTCCATTATGCTCTAAATTTACATCCATTTCATGCCTTTTACCAAACAAGTCATCAAAATTATATTCTGGCTCATCAAATGTTTCATCCACAACTTTATTGTGATGTAATGGACTATGTTTTGGAAGATGACTGAAAAGAGATGATATGGTCACAACTTCATTGACAAGTGGAGTACTTAACTCTGTGATTGGATTTTGTCGAGAGAAGTTCTCCCAGCGGTCTTGTGTGCGATTGACCTGATACGGGGTGTTGGGGAATGTGATGCCTAGAACCTTAGGAAGGTTGTAGCTGCTTGGTGAGAATGATTGCACCTGGGTAGGGATGGTGGGTGAAGTGGCATAAGGCTACAGATGATGACAGTTTGCGAGCACAAGAGGATTATAACCCTAAGTTTGACTATCTGAATTTCTAGTGTCACCTCCAAATTGTGCCAATAAGAGAGCTTTGTTCAATGCATCATGCAAGGATGTAGCCTCACCACAACATCTGACTTTGGTTGTAAATGAGGGGTTTAAACCCCAATAATAATGTTCTATCAGTATATGATCATCAACAACCAAATCTAAAGATTGAACCCTTTGATACATAAACAAAAATATGTGATTGAATTGATAAATGTGCTCTAATGGTATTCTTTTTGTAGTCACAAATTCATGTAATGGGTGTAGTGCATGTGCATGAGGATCAAAATGTTCTAAAAATAAGATTTTAAATTCTATCCATGAACAAACAAAATCTGGTGGCAGATTATCATACCATTGCCTTGTTGTACCCTGAAGTGTTTTGAAAAATAACTGGCAGATGATAGCCTGATGTGAATCTGGAGAAAAATGAATATACACCTGCAAGTTTTGACATGTTCAGAAGCATTTTTCCCAGTGTTGGGGAAAAATAAAGGAAGCCTATCGTACAGATGACTAGGGATTTCATGGGTAGGCCCCGGTGTATACAAAGGGCTACCCATTGGAGCTGGGTTTTCCAAGATCTGACCCACTCCAACTTACAATAATCCAAAATTACTCAAGGAGGCCCTCCTTCTAGCGCCAGTTCTGTTGACGGGTCTTAATGACACAACAACATGCAAACAGAATATTGCTATTATGTTTCTCCTGAAAGAGAAAGACAACACATGGATATCTTAGCTCCCAAGGTCTTTGCAGTTGGTTCTCAACTGTGCTGATGTTGCTCAATGTTCAATGTAACAGTAATGTTCAAAAAGGGGAGCTGCGCGGGGAATGGTGGCATATGGATTGTTCTAAGATCAAGCATGAATTTAAACCTACTTTTAGCGCGGGGTTTTTAAGAAAATGAAAAAAGATAGATCGAGCTTTGGAACAAAAAGAATAATAATTCATCCAATTTAACGGACTTCGTTACCTTTCAAAGGAATCCCTAACTAAAACTGTAGAATAAAATTAACTTGTGATTAACACACAGTTTCATTCATTCACAGTGTTGATTTCCACAACAAATTATAAGTTACCACTTTTAAATAAAACACAAAATAACACTTCATTCCTTGAAAGCTTTTCAAATCAAATGATTAACTCAAGATAAATACCATTCTGGAACACAACATGAAGTAGATTTTAATCTGGTTGCTTCTACTGTTAGTGAGACAGATAAGCAACATTTACAAATCTAGCACAAGCACCAATGTATAGAAAATCCATGACTCCAAATTGTTTCCCTCTACACTAAGAAAACTGGAAAGATACATTACTGGCTATGCTCCATCTAATTCATACTCTACTGCTACTCTTTTCTGAAGAATCTCCCTCTTGCTTCTGAAACTCGTCCCCTTTTTAAGGGCAAGAAAAATGCCATATATACAGAATGTATCAAAAAGAATGCGCTGGCCCCCGTTTTAGGGTTTAGAAAATATTTGTTGGTTGTAGGAGGGTTGGCCCTTAGATCTTTTGAATAAAGTTGATTTTGCATTCAATGTGTATCCCTGCTGTCCATGTTGGTGAGGGATTGTTCCGGGGGTGATCTCAGATCTTTAGGCTATAGCATTTTACTCCATGCATGTCCACCTTTGAACTCCATCGGGGCGCCTCAAATGCTCAAAAGATCACCGGTGGCACTGATCCACCTCTCCTTGATTAGACCACCGCAGTGTCCCTGGGCTAGAGTGGTTCTTTCTTTCTCTCGTGCTTCCTTCCGTTGACCACCTTTGGGCGAGAACATCAAGCCCTCCCTTTTAGATTCAAACACAATTATTCCTGGGCCAACCCATCAACTCATTCATAGAGTAAGTTCATGTTGTCCACATTCAGTTGATTTCCCTCACAAGGGTAGTCAATCGGTCAAACTATCACTGGTCTGCCCCTTTCGCTTCTTTTGATTGGCGGAACAAAGGCCACACAAGACTCTCGGGTGGTCAAAGGTTGTTCAAGCAAAATTGCATGTCGGTGAGACGCCCAGTATGTCTCCTCGATGCGTTATACCTCTCTTAAGCATTTATCGGCGTGACACATGGCCGATCGACAAGACCTCACATCGGTACGTACAGTCATATCAATGCCACAAAATTATCGGCAAGGCTGTTCCCTTGGAAGAACCTCAGCAAGCCTTTCTTTCTTTGGTGAGCACACCCATGTTATTGACTTTTTCATGTTGGGAGGACCTCACATCGAACTCATATACGTTGCCAAGACATCTAGAATTAGGAAAAGACCTTTCATCAAAAGCGCATTCCATTATCTAGAAGGAGAAAATATAATGGGGTGAGACCATAAACCTAGTTGACATTACCATCTAGCGAAGTTGGCCATTCTCCCCGGCACATTACGTATGCGGCAAGACCCTGCTCAATGGAAATGGGACATCAGCGAAGGCCTCAAACATTACACCGAAGGGAGAACCTTGTTGGTGAGACTACCTCTAGTCGGCAAGATATCATGTCTAGTTCTTTCATTCCCCTAGAGCTAACTCCTTTCTTTCGGTGAGATTCCGTCGGGTCGGTGAGACGTCTTATCGATCGGCATGACCCTATGGCAAAGGTAGACCACTCTCCCCGATGCGATTCTATTTTGGCAAGAGTCCACCCTATCGGTGAGACATCTTGTCGATGCTACCATCCTTCGTCGAGACCTTCCCTCTTCAGCGAGACCTCACATTGAAGGCAATACCTCTCGGCGAGATCTCCCCGAGCTCAAATTTCTTTCGGCAAGAGCCTACTTGGTTGGCGAGACCTTTCGCCGAACTCAAATTTTCCACTGAGACTCCCCCGACTAGGACCACCATTCCATGTCGGTGAGATCAACTCCCTTCGCCGAGACATTATACCGAAGGGGGAACCCTTCAGCGAAACCTCCACGCTTCGGCCAGACCTCTTGGGGAATACAAATATTTATCCCCGATGTGGCCCTTTGAACAACTGTTGACGAGAGATTACGCCGAAGGAATAACCTTCGGCGAGACATTCAACAGTCAGGGAGATATCACCCCGAAGCAATCCCCTCTCGCATAAACCTTCATTTCATGTTGGTGAGACCTTTCCCGTTCGGCCAAACCTCCTGTCGAACATAATCTTTCTCCCCGATGTGGTTCCACTTCGGCAAGACATCACCCGTCGCGAGACTTCATAGCGACCCCCAAATCCTTCAGCGATACATTCCACTTCATTTTATTTGAGACTCCGGAAGCCGGTTCGATTGAGACATTACCAATATTACCTCATGTTGGTGAGACCTTCCTCGCTGCTGGCAGACATTACGCGAAGTCTCCCTCTTTCCATAGAGACCTCTTTATACATTAGGGAGACTTCTCTTCTTGACGGACATCATGTTGAAACCCTAAATCCTTCGATGAAGCATCTACGGTCCCGTGAAGACCCTATCCGGTCAGCCGAGGACCTTTTCGCCCGAAAAACACAACTCTTCGGCGATGCTAATACGTATTGCAATCGGTAGAAGGGACTTTTAGCATGTCGACAAAGACATATATGAAAACCAGGCGATCAAAGCGTCGGCGATCGGGCATTCGGAGAATGAAGCGAGAACCACTTTGCTAAAGTCGACAAGACATCTGGAAGTCTTAGACCTTTGCCTTCGAAATTTTATCTTTGAGAATGTGATTGAGGCATGCCTTTAGTTGACTTCCCTTAGAGATATGTTTAGATGAGCGATTTAATCCTGCAAAACAAATGCCTCCATTAGTCCTCAAAGCATATAAAATACACCATTGTTTATGATTTTTTTTATTCAATTCTTAGCAAGAAGAAAACCAACTCAAGCTGAGACAAAACCAAAATCAAATAGAACAAAAGGAAAAATTAGGAGGAAAACAAAAGAATTCCAAAGGTCAAAGCAAATAGCGAGAGCCGCCGAAACGAAAGGGGGACCTATTTTTTTTTCTGAATAAATGGGGTGGTTATCACGAGGGGAATATGAGGAAAGGTTGTCCCACTATAGCATCCTCCATTGTTACTACTCAGCATTAGTTGTAGGTCTATGATCTCTTCTACCCCTTTTCCCTTTTGACTTTTCTTTGGGATTGAAACTAAGGTAAAGTTACAACATCATTGTAAAGCCAAATCTGATGTTAAACATGGAGTTTTAGACTATTGTTTTGAACTTGCAACAATTGTACTTCACTTCCAGAATTTCACAAAACTCCATTTGCAGATTTGATTCCTTCCATGCTTAGTGAACCATAAATGCTCTTTGTGATTACTAACATATCACATCAATCAACTGAGCTATTTTTGTAAGTCATGACCTAACACCCGAGATACCTTGGGGTGATTGTCTAAAACTTAGTTGCATATTTTCACCTTTTAAGATAGGTAGTGCACTTGTGTGCTACGTGTGTTGACAAAGTGCAAAATCACCGATAAAAAATTCCTTATTATAGTAAAATAATGTGTCTATGTTCTATTAACACTTTGAAAATCTTGAGTTAGAGATAGAACTCCACTATTAATATTGTAGTTATAACAATACTTATAATTATATCAACTTATTAAAATAGTTAGTTAATTATATTGTGATATGAATTATGCTCATTATCATAACTCTAAAAATAAATAAATCATGTAGATGATTTTTCTTTATAATTGATATTGAATCTAATGCTCATTATCATCATTGATTTTCATAATATGGTTGATTATTGATTTCTAGTATTAAATTAATAAATTTTATAAATTAATCTAAGTTGAACTTTATAATAATAATTGATTATTGTTGAATAAATAATAGTTCCATTAAATTAATATTTTTTTATAAATTTATGTTAAGTTGTTGAAATAAAGCGAATAATAAACTAGAGGACCATTATACTTTAAATATAAAAGTAGATCCGAGCAAAAAAAAAAAGAGAGATAAGTTCATAAAAAAATTTAATAAACAGGGATAATAAATTTAAGAACATATATATAAAGCAAATTATGACACCACAGTAACTCCTCTTGAGGCCACGAAAACTTTTACATGGCTAAACCATATTTAAGCTTATTTTTTTACTTCCACATGGCTGCATTTACCATGTCCAAGCAAATAAAGATCAGATTTAATTTTATACTTTGAATCTTTCTTTACCACCGCTGGAGGAGAACCACCATTTTGCATGAATGAACATATAAACAAAAAAGCAAGAAGAGGAGGAGAGTAGAGAGTGAGGACAACACTAGATTCAATCTTGACAATGGGAAGAGAGGGAGACTAGTGATTCTTCTTTCCTATCCACTCATACAACAACACCATTGATAACATAATACAGGGCTAGTCACAAAACTTCGAGGTAAGCCTCAGATTATGTTTTCTTCATTTCAATAATTATGTTAATATTTATTTATTATGGTTAGTTATTCTATGATTTAAATCTTTTGATGCCATCATGTATTACTATGTGTTAAATTTAAATCATCAAAATTTACCCAATGAATATTGTGCTCCTATTATATTTTTATTTTCTACTTATATTTTGTACTATCCGAAAGGAAATTGTTTTGGTTCTAAACTTTTATTTGTTGTCAATCATACACAAAAAGAAAAAAACTATTCTTACATATGTGCTCAAGGAAAATGAGTTAATCATGTAGTAGATATAACACTTTTTTCACTTAGTCTTTGGCTACTCAAAGAAGGATTCATAAACCACAAATTTGTTTATGTTTGCTTAAAAATCTGCAATTTATATATAAATAGTTCCAACAACTAAGAATTAGTTATGGCTGATTAAATGGGATTTATTTTATGGGTTTTTAAAAAACTATAAATTTTCTTATGGTTGCTCAGAGATAGGGTAAAATCTTACAAGAAAATCTATAGTTTGTAGCAAACTAAAAGCTTTCTATGGCCATTCAAATAACACTAATTTCGTAATAGATTTAACCATCCCCTTATATTATTGCTTAAACTTGCAAGCATATTTTGTGTGTTTTGTGCTTATGTCAAATGGTAATAATTATAATGAATTTATATTGCAACGTATATCAAGAGCAATGAAAATAGATGGCAGCCTTGGTTATGGCAATAGGCCATCAAGAGAATAGTTTCTTTTCAATCTGTTGCATATGTTGGGTTCAGTGAAGCCCAAATATTCTAATTATAATGAAAGTTTCTCTCACACTCAAAACATGTCTTTTTTGTAACTGACTTCTTTTTGGCATGTATTTGCTAATTTAGAAGTTGACCGTTTTGGTGGATTTTTCCATTTTGGAGATGAGACTAAATTATAAAAGTTATTTTTGCTTGAATATTATTTATTGTATTGAGAATTAATAAAAGAGTAGCCCTGTTGAAAGTGGATGTAGCCATTGTTGGGTGAACCGCTATAAAATCTTGTGTTCTTGTTTGTTCATTTTATTTTCTGCAATCTTTTCTTTAGTTTATTCTATTGCCATTAAATTCAACAACATACCTAGCAAGGAAATAAAGAAACTAACTTTGAAGGGGATAAAATTATGTAATTTTTAAGCTTTAGAGTAAAAAAAAATTCATAAATAGGAGAAGAACCATGATATTTTTCCCTAGAACTATTCACATACAAAATACTGGACTGCTCATACACTCCTTGTCTATGTGAGAAAATTAAGTTTGTGGCCACAAATAAATCCCATGTTTGTTATCCATTTTTATTTGTTTAATGTGTGCTTTGTGTATCTCTTATCAAATATTTGAATAATTCTATATTAAATTTCATAGATTGATTAAAGCTATTTATAACACTCACGGTGAAAAGGCTTGACTACATTTTCCATTATAAATAAAATTACAAAAGCTTACAAAGTTTAGCTGGAATGTCTATGAAAGTAAACGTTTTGCTAATAAGAATGGGGATTCTCTACTTCCTCATAATTCATTTAAGTTTTAATTATTTTCTTTGATGGTGGGTTGCAAAATAGTTGTTTCCAATTACTAGTTTATATTTAGAAGCTTGGAATTGCAAATGTCAATGGTATATAAGTCTCTTTGTTTTTTTTAACATATCAATTCCCTTTAGATGATATATAAGTCTTTTTTTTAAGAAGATCAATTACCTCTAGATCCTACCCATTTAAATACTAAGCATGATTGCATCCTATCACCGTATTAACCTGAATTAGTTTTATTTTCTTAATGAAATCATGAATCCAAATTATTTTCTCTAGATCTTAATATTTAATGAATTTTGTAATTAACATTTTTTCAAAATCTTGCTAGGGTAGTATGCTTGCCACACATTCATATTAACAAGAAGTCAAATTGTCAAAGATGATTGAGATAAGCATTTGGTAATGGAAAATGTTGCAGCGTGCATATGTATTCATATCATAAATATTTATTATTTGAAATTATTAGAAATTTTATATAAAAAAAAAGCGAAAATTTATGAGTAATAAAAAAGAACACTTTAGACAATCTTGTTGATGGGTATTTTTGCACCTTCTCAACATAGGCAATGCACAAGTGCATCACCTCTCTTGAAAGGAAATCTCCTACAAACAAGTTGCAGAAAACTACCCCAAGGTCTCTCAGGTGTCAGGTCATGAAAGTGCTTGGAATATCTCAGTTGGTTGGTGTGTTTTTCTAATAACACAAGGTCAGCCTTTATAGTTCACAAAGCATGGGAAGTTGGGTCTAAAAATGGAGTTTCAAAGTGTTGTAAGTGAATGAACAGTAGCTTCCCACTCAAAACAACAAGATGAAACCCACCAAGTTCATCTAATTTAGCTTAATGGTGATTCTTGAGATCCTACTCTAACAAAGGACTAAAAGAAATAAAAAAGGGAAAGGGTTGAGAAAGTTGTTCTAATTCTAAGCTATGAATGAACAGTAATAATAGAGGGTGCTACAGTAGACATACTCCCACAAACTAGATTTTTCTTGACCAAGAAAGACCTACAACTACACAAAATCAGTGCAATCTTCTAAAGACTGCAAATTTTTAGATTATACATTCACCTCATGAACATACAATTGAACTAGGTTGCAGAAAATAAGTTAGCTCAAACTAGCTTTACAAAGTGATTCATCATCAACAAACCATGAAAAGTATAAGCTAGAAGTGCATCAAATACTGTAACATCCAACACCATAAAATTCATCCAAGAAACTATAAGCTAAAGACTATCATGGAAGTAGAACCATGCATGCAAGGTAAGAAAACTCAAAGATAACATCCATAAAATCATGCAATGTTGTCTATTATTGCTGCAAATTCCTTTTACACTAGTTCTCCAACCATTTACAAATGAGGGGCAAGCCCCTATTTATAGTTTTCCAAAGCCCAAATGAATGGCTAGGATTGATACAATGAGTGGCTCAGATTTACTTTACATTAGGGTTTCACCTACCCCCATTATATAGAAATTTAAAATATAGCCTTTGTCTCATTCCTATTTTGTCTTGTAGTGCCCAAGTACTGTAGCACTTTTTTCATCTAGTTGATTGCCCTTTTACTGTAGCTGAAACTGCTTGAAGGTTGCCTTCTGTTTGATGTGTTCCCAACATTTTCTTTAGTCAATTAGAGGATCCTTATTTATAGATTTGCATCATTGTCAAATAGATTAACTACCTCCTGATTTGATGGGACAACTCATGATGGATTGTGATTTTCATGGTGAAAGGGATATAATAACCTTCCCTTTTCTTGAATTTAGTGGACAACCACCTATATTCTTGGCACTAACGCTCCTTAGCATGAATTCATCAGTCTATTGGTCCTCTTTGGATAAAAAACATATGCTCTTTATGCAATTTCTAAGAATCTTCATTGTCCTTGGACTATTTTTTCTAGCGAGTAGGTGAAGGTACCCCCATTAACATGCAACATCTATGAATCAAAATCTTTTCTTAGTCAGGCCCCACAGGTGATCCTTGATTTTGTAGATTCGGTTGGTGATGTATAGATTCCTCACTCGGATGGTAACATTCACAAGGTCAAGCTTAGGGTCAAACTTTCTTGGACATGGCTCCTCAAAAAAAATTCCTCAAAGCATGATGTTATCGGTGGGCATTCATGAGTGATCCTTTTCTACAACAAGCTTCTTTGATGGTCTCCATTTTACGATGAGAGCCCTTCACATAACAATAGATTGAATTAAGCTTTTGTTAATAACAATATGTAATCCCCTAAATATGACAATTTAATGCTCGTGTGACCATATAATCCCATTTTAGTGATCATTTAATTATAGCTTAAATGGTCCCCATTACTGCACATTCTTCAAGCAACTAACGATAAGCAATAACAATACTTGAGAGGAGAAATTCAGATGGCCTAGTTACATCTCTGGTAGTAGGGTAGTATTATAGTGGTCATATGAGAGGGTTTAATCAATTCGAAGTCTGCGGGGAGAGAAAGTCCCCACCCTTCTATCTAAATGACATAGCAAGCAATGGATTCTGCATGGATGGACTCTATATGTGGGAGATGTCCAAGCTAGTCCAAATGGTAGTCAAATGGTATGCGGGACCTACATACTTATTTTCTTTTTTGTTCACTATGTTAACCTCCTTCACTCCTCATTTAGAGCCATCTCCACTAGGTGCTTGACCAAGTTGTACTCATGACATATCCACCAGAATCTTGACTAGCTCGCACTACTTACTTCATGGTGCAACCCATTGACTACTCCATCAGGCAGTCCAACACTTCTCAAATCTTTTCCAGCAATTGTTATCCACTCAATGCCCATTCTTGGTGTTGGTAGAAATCCTGGCTCCATAGATCCAACCTACACAAAGCCTCTGCACATGTTTTTATTGCTAAATCTTCCTAGTCTCCCCAGTAAGTGCCATCAACGGGAAAAGGATGAACTGGAATGTGGTCTCGTGGAACACAATAGCTGCCTAGTTTTGCACTAGATGGATGTACATATCTCATTCCAAAGAAAATTCAATTTCCAGCATCACACTATGGTGGTAGATAAATAATTCTTTACAACATTGGAAAATGCCCTGCCGCCTTCATCTACGAAACCCATTTCTCCAACTTTGCATAGAACTTCTATGTTTGGGAATGTGACCTATTCCATGTAGAAAGCATTTTCCAAATTATGGCTTTCAATCCAATGTCATCTAGGTATGTTTTTTAATTCCTCTATCTCTCACCAATATCTTAACCATTTAAACCCCACCACACCTTGCTGACATTTGCATAGTAGTTTTGGATCCAAATAAAGATGCAGTGGCACTAGAAATACTTCTAAGTGTGTATTCACATATGATTTACATGCACCAAGTGAACCCATTCTGTTTAATATGCGACTTCCTCCATCAAGATACATTGCATTCCATTCATAATTTTGACTTCAAAATCATTTATATTTTCTTATGACTGCACCATTCTTAAATGTAATAGAATCAAATCTTTTTCATTCTGTTGGTGATCTCGTAATGAAACAAATTATGTCCATAAGAAGATTCACTTAACATTCCATGTAAACTCATGTCCTCTTTGGTTCGATCAGAGATAGATTTTAGCCCATATCTACATTGATTATCCTCCAATCACTATCACAATTTGTTTAATAAAGTTTTCTCCTATTGTTGGGGAGAGAGTATAGTGGCTCAGTCGCTCATCATTTTTATAGAATTCGAGCATGGATTATTTTGTTGGGGTGCTTGTTAAGTACTTCAATATTCTATTCTTCCTCACGAGTAGCATACCAACACATGGTGAAATTTGAAATCAACTGGCCCTTTCCCATAGGCATTCTCGCAATCTTCTTATTTAATTGAATTAAGCAGGGTGATGACTTGTCGATGATCCAACATAGGCCAACCGCAACAGCTCATAAAGAGAGCATTTGAGGTGGTTTTTGGAAGACTTATGCAGGGACCCTCTTGATAAATGTCGTTATTAATGGTGTCAGGAAACATGGAAATGAACCTTGTGGAACTCGCATGTCTAGTCTCCATGGGAGTAGTGCACGGGTGACAAGGAACAAGGAGAAGTGGGTGTGACACCATTGTGACAATGACGATGATAGTGGCGGCATTGAGGGAAATGGAATCCACATGGGAGAAGGCGATGGAAAATGGAGTGCGAAGAGGTGTGAAAATGAGGACATCGTGAATAATGATAGCAGACTAAGGAAATCCCACATTATATTCCCCACAAGATAAACTTCCTTACCACACCAACTATGAGTGGTTGATATTTTTCTCATGGTTTCGATCATTTACACATACCTCAAAGAACAACCTCTTCTACAAATCTTTCATGAGAACAATCCAAGGTTTTCAAATAAAAGAAAATTTTGGATCTTTATCACTCGACGACGTCCATTCATTTAGATATACATGTTCATTCAAGTTTCCCATCCATCAACACCATTGTCCACCCTCAAATGCGAGACATGCTATATATTACTTATGATAATGCTTTAATCATTCTTTAAGCAGCTTCTATCGACCATCTTGAATTCTTGCATCATTTTCTTTGATCACTTAATGGGATAACAACATTAGATTTCTATTCTCATTCTTATGGCACCGGGAATAAAGTCGGCCAATCCACCAGTTGTCCTCTTACATTGGTCTACCTTGTGACATTGTTTATTATCATTCATAGCCTATGAAGGTGGGGAACGAGAGCTCCTGAACTTGTGACACAAAATGACCAAATTCCCCCAATGTGACCCACAGTATACAATATAGTAGTGTTTTCCATCAACATCCTTGATCACTTCACTTCTAGATCCTATAATTAATGTACTTTCTGGTTTTTCCATCTTATTGCACATTCCCTACATAGTTTTCATTAGTTCCCTCAATTTATTATTGGATTGGAACTATTAGTTGGCCATCGTGGGGAGAAGCTACAAGATTTCCATTAAAAGGATGGTCATGGAGGCGGAAGGACGCGCATGGTGAGGAGCTACTTCAAAGGATATAAGGCATAGATAATAATGGCTTTAGCACACAAGAAGTTTGTTGAGGTGAAAGTAGTGGATGACAGACCATAGGAAACCGTTGAAGACTGTCATTAATAATGGTGGAGGCAACAATAGCGTTGTACGATGCAGAGCCCACATAGTAGAAGGTTGCAGGTAGGGGAGTGTGTGGCGATGTCACTTGAATGCCATCATCAGTGCATGAAGAGGTTGTGAGGGGTGCGGACCCTGTAGTGAAGAGGGTCATTGGGATAGCGGATGAGAATGGGCAGGACACCAGTGTTGGGATGCCACTGCAGTCACAACTGACATTGAGTGGAAACCTACATATGAAATCTCAATGGAGCCCAGAATAATGTCATCTACCATGAGCTCTGGGATAGAAAATATTAATTGGGCCATTTCCCGTGATGTGCACAATTCACACTCCATTGTTTTGTGTGCATGTGAGAGGGCTCTTAATAAACCTAAAGGAAATCTATGGAAATTTTCAATCTTGCAAATGATTATATTCGCACTCCTTTCACCTTCTTTACACTTCTACAAGAGGTCATGATTTATGAGCCTTTGTTGAATATTTTCCTTCGAGGTCCTTCTTTGTGCAAACTTTCCACAGATGGTGTTGTTGGAAGATATCCCAAGCAATGCCAACCATTTTCCTTTGTTCTCAAATTGTTGGCCTTACAACTACATCTAGTTCGAGGCTTGAGAGTTGTGGGTAATATAACCCACAGATTCGTTAGTCAACCTAGCAACATTATGTTTTTATCGGTACTCCTCTATTTCCCTACTTGACATTCATGTGAGGTGGTTTTAAATTAATTCAGGATTATCACGATCGACCCCTCAACCCACCAAAACTTATCATTCAATAAAATTCATAGGAGGAGGAAGGCTCTACTCTGTCATTAAATCAACATTGAAAGTAGTAGACTCCACATGGGTTATGTCCATTAGTGGGAGATGTCAGGCTAGGATAGAGTGGCCAGATGGTATGCAAAATCTGTATGTATGCTTTATGTGTGGGTGGTAGCCCACGGGAGGTCGTTTGAGGAACACCACCAAGAAAATGGCAATAAACAAGAAGAAACCCACAATGCGGGTTCTGCTAGATGGAGGTCATTTTCATTAATTTTTTGAATGTCATCAATTGTAAGGTAAAGTTTTAGAGCGTGGTGTCCTTTTAGAGGCATTATTTTGAATCCTCATGAGCTCTATTCAGTCCCCTCATTTTGTAAGTCAATCATGAGTTCATATTTAGGAGCTATGAAACATCTCAAACATCTTCCCATAGAAAGGGAAACATATGATCACTCTATGTAGGAAAATGATGGAAGAGGGTGGAGTGTCGTTAAGAGATTAATTCACTACCAGGGTAACGACAACAAAATGGTGATGGGGATGGTGAGAACAAGTGTGGATCTTGCCATGTGAGTAGAAGTCAAGGGTTGGCTGCCATCTGAGTGGAAAAGTGGGAATGAAGACCTGCATAATGTGACCTACAACCACGAGTCTATGATGGTTGGTAGACGCAACAACGAAAGTGGGTACGAGATCCACACATCAGGTAGATATGGGGGTTTGGCTACTGAAAAATGACATAATGCAATGGAAAATGACAAGATGAAACCCACAAATGCAGGTCCACTAAGGTTAACAGATGACAGGCAGAAAGCAATCAGAAGCCCACAGGAGGTGGCCCGCAAGGGAAAATGACTTGGTGAATCCTAGGTTGGTGAACTTGGACAAGGGAAGTTTGATGATTTAATGGCTCATGACCATCTTGGGTTTGGAAATAGAGGTGCACAAAAGGAGATGAGAATAAAATAGCTCATTGGGAGAAAAAAGAGGGGGTCCCTGCCAAAGGTGGGGCATGTGTGCAAAACATGCACAACAAATGGTGACTCACTGGGAAATTCTCTAGAGAATTTTGATGAAAAACTGTAATCACGAACCCAAAATCTCTAGTTCTGATCCTCATTCTAGGAAAACAAACTAGATGCTCAGCCAAGGTATCAAAACCACTAGTCAACCCAACCTTTAGTATGCTAAAAATCCAAGTGTGTGCAATTGCGTTCATTTCCATCCTTTAGTCGCTATAGGAACCCAAGCTCTATCAAGTTAAGATACGTAGTTTATTCTAACTCCAAAAGAATCTGAGACATTACCTTGCTACCAGTTAGGCATCCATAGCCCTGATGAGGTTTTCATTGTGATTCTCCTAAACATTGCTCTACTGTCAGCCAAGCATCCATAACCCCGGTAGAGTTGCTCAGATCCCCCTAAAAGGTTGAATTTCTTTCTTTTGATTTTGATTTTTTTTCCTTTTCTTTTATGTTTTCTTGATTTTCTCTTTTCAATTCCTTTCATTTCAACCCACGAGCAATGAAGCTCACACTCAAGGCTGAGAATCATAGTGGCGCTGAAGAATTTTTTTAGATTTTTCACTTAACTTAACTTTACAAAAGGGACCTACAATGACTGTTGGATTCTTAAGATGTGTAAAAGGTGTAAGATTTTAGAATACATAAGGATCAAACCAACCAATGATTTATCCTCTTCAAATCAAACATCTAGGTTACTTGACACTAACAAAAGACCCTCACCATCCACTCTGAAAGATTGATTAAAGTTTAACAAAGAAATACATAGAATGACCCCCATGCAATAAGTATGGTTTTTTTGCACACAGATGTTCCCAGCTAAAAGTAGAGGGACCCTGAACAAAGAAGTAGTAAAGCAGCAACAAAATGACAGCAAAACGAAAGTGAACAAAAAGCAAACACCTAGACTAACCAAAGCGGGAAAGTGAAAGAAAAAAACAAAGAAACTACTCTAAAGCAAGCTAACCTACATCAAAACAACCAACCATAGTAGGAAATCCAGGTAGATACATGAACCCAAGGTATGTACATGAAACCTACACTACTCAAAATGGATTATGTACACAAATATTTACAAAGCACTATGTTCAGGAAAGGCAAGCTGGCGTTTATGCTCATTGGATTTCATAATGCACGCACAAGTAGATGGGTGATCATTACAGTTCTTAACCATGTTCACTCATCCTTATATTAAAAAAAAAAAAGTTTAACATTGCATCGTTCAAATTCAATAGCATGCTCAGAGAGAATTAGCAATTGAGGCAGTTCATTAAACCCATGGTTAATCCATAAACAAGTCTATCTCCCCTCGTCTTCGTAATCAAAATGATAAACATAGCTACAAGTATTCACAAGAGAAAGGAAAGATAGAACCTGGATGTCACCATGCAGATGTGGCAATGTTTGATAGTTGAGAGCAAGCATAGCATCATCGATCATTTCATTGGCAGCCTCAGGTGGTAGCATAGGATTGTGTAGCATTTATGTCATTTGGCTAGCCTAGGGCTCAGAGAATGGGAAAGAAAACACCCCTTCCACTCTACTGGTGGGATCTGCATCCTCCATCAGTTATTCTTCAAGGAGGTACACTTCATCTCTTTGATCTTTTGCAATCTCAGTGTCCACTTGATTGTTGTCTTCAAAAGGTAGCATGTTGTCCCATTTTTCTCCCTAGGTGTTGACCTTAATTTTATAATGTTCAATGTCATAGCAAGATGAAATGCACGAATCTGTCCTATTGCAACTCTCTAAATGTGGAGGAGGATCAACAATGATCAAGGCGAAAGGACTCATGGTTGCATCTTATAATTGGCCCAATAAGCCATACCTTTTGGCAGCCACCAAAATACCCCCGCCTTTGTCTTCTTCCTTTTGAAATTCATGTATCTCATCATGATGTCCACTCATTTCCCCTTTTTCACTATTGTCGTAGGTGGGGAAGGAGTTCCTCTCCTAATCTAGAGACTCTAATGTTTCCCCGTTTGGAGGTTCAGGTAGTATGTCTTCATCATCGCCATCTTTTGAAATGTACTCTTCTTCAGTGTTGGAATACCTCTGGAGTATAGCTCCTAATGGAAAAAAGTCATCAATGGAAGGCACCTCATCAAGGGGGCCAAGATTTACTATGCGATTTCCCTCCAAGGATTCCCCATAAAGCATGTCACCCATGGTGTATAAATTTTCTTCAAGAGGGAAGGGTTCCTAATGATTGATAAGCAGCGTTCTCATTCCTTCTGCTTCATCATTTAGAGGCTCGAGACTATGTTGTTATTCTATTGTTATTGTCCTAGAATCCTCATAAGGGCTACCTTTAGCTGAATTATAACTTGGTTCAAGTTCTTGAACCTCTGCTTCGGCTGCCCCACCTGTTCTTTGACTTGTCCAATGACCTCTTCGCACAATTCACATGTGAACTCCGAGTGTGAAAAATCATGGAGTCTGCACCAATTCGATAGTAGTAGCACCTCCAAATCCATTTGGTGTCTTAGCTTTGATCAGTCCCTTGTGAGTCTTGAGATGAGCTCATTTTATCTTTCCACTATCGGGTCCTCATCATCACTCAAGAAGGAAGCCTAATGGTAAACAACCATGACTTGTAGTTGTTCCCACTCTTCTAAATATTCCTTTTCAGATGCTTGATGACTGTCATTCATGAAGGAAAGGTCTTCTAATCTGATTTCACTTATGCTTTGATCATCATTCTCTGCTGCCCCAAGGCTTTCAGCCTCTTCTTCATTTTGTTCTTCAATAGTTTTGTCAGTTGTCCCAACACATATTACTGCAAACTTTGTTGGTTTATCCTCAATTTCCAATGACTCCTCTTCTAGAGTAGAGGACTACTCTTTTCCTATGGGGAAAAGGCCTTCTAATTCCTTTCCAAGTGAACCTTCAGTGAGTCTCTTTGTTGTCTCGAGGAATTCAGTTTCTTTTCTTTGATTTTTAGCCTTAGTGTATGTTGTCCTAACATTAACTTGTGCCAAATTTCTTAGTTCAACTTCAATGTGTTGTCCTCCAAATGTTGATAGCTCTCCCCCCTCATGGGATGAATCCCCTTCATTGAGAATTTGCTTCTCTAACTTGTTCAAACTTCCCTTGACTTGGGTGATGATGTTTGCACATGATGGACAAGTAAATTCTGAATGTGGTGCATTGTGAAATCTACACCAATTTGACATTAGTACCTTTTCCAATCTTAATCCACCCTTGTTGCTCAAATTTTATTGGATTAGCTCCTTGAATGCCTTGGCTGCCATGTTAGCGACTTCCTCTTCTAGATCTACAAGGGGAAATGGTTGATAGATTTCCCAAAAGGGAATTCCTCCTTGCAAGACCCTTTCAGCTCTACCCAATAATGTTGTACATCCTAGTTCGTTGTGCCTGCGAGTGCAATGGATTCTACACTTGTCTACCAATACAAATTGCTGCAATGGTCTCCTCAATCTTCTATTCAAATCTGCATGTAGTTGAGTGATGTTAATTTGCAAATGTTGTTCCATCTCAGCTCAACACTTGTTCGCCTTCAAAATTTTCTAATTTTTAATTTTAAGCATATAAAGAGATCTTGTCTATCTCATATTTGACCTAAAATTTCTTTTCAACTTCCAATTTTTAGCTTTGTAGCCTCAAGCTCAGCCAACCCTCCTTCTAGCATCAGTTCTATTCATGGGTGTTTTTGCACCTTCTCAACACAGGAAATGCACAAGTGCATCACCTCTCTTGAAAGGCAATCTCCTACAAACAAGTTGTAGAAAACTACCCCAAGGTCAATCGGGTGTGAGGTCATGACAGTGGTTGGAATATCTCAGTTGGTTGATGTGTTTTGTTGGTAACATAGGGTCAACCTTTATGGTTCACAAAGCATGGGAAGTTGGGTCTACAAATGAAGTTTCAAAGTGACATAATTGAATGAACAGTAGTTTCCCACTCAAAACAACAAGATGAAACCCACCAAGTTCATTTGATTTAGATTCATGGCGATGCTTGAGATCCTACTCTAACAAAGGACTAAAATAAATAGAAAAATGGAGAGGGTTGAGAAAGTTGTTCTAATCCTAAGCTATGAATGAAAAATAATAATGGAGGGTGCTACAGTAGACATACTCCCACAAACTATATTTTTCTTGACCAGGAAAGACCTACAACTACACAAAATCAATGCAATCTTCTAAGGAATGCAGATTTTCAGATTATACATTCACCTCATGAACATACAATTGAACTAGGTTGCAGCAACTAAGTTAGCTCAAACTAGCTTTACAAAGTGATTCATCATCAACAAACCATAAAAAGCATAAGCTGGAAGTGCATCAAATACTGTAACATCCAACACCATTAAAGTCATCCAAGAAACTATAAGCTAAAAAGTATCATCGAAGTAGAACCATGCATGCAAGATAAGAAAACTCAAAGATAACATCCATAAAATTATGCAATGTTGTCTATTATTGCTGCAAATTCCTTTTACACCAGTTCTCCAACCATTTACAAATGAGGGGCAAGCCCCTATTTATAGTTTTCCAAAGCCCAAATGAATGGCTAGGATTGATACAATGAGTGGCTCAAATTTACTTTACATTAGGGTTTCACCTACCCCCATTATATAGCAATTTAAAATATAGCCTTTGTATCATTCCTATTTTGTCTTGTAGTGCTCAAGTACTGTAGCACTTTTGTCATCTAGCTAATTGCCCTTTTACTATAGTTGAAACTACTTGAAGGTTTCCTTTTGTTTGATGTGTTCCCAACATTTTCTTTAGTCAATCAAATGATCCTTGTTTATAGATTTGCATCATTGTGGAATGGATTAGCTGCCTCCTAATTTGATGGGACAACTCTCGACAGATTGTGATTTCCATGGTGAAAGGGATATAATAACCTTCCCTTTTCTTGACTTTAGTGAACAACCACCTATGTTCTGGGCACTGACCCTCCTTGGCATGCATTGATCAGTCTATTGGTCCTCTTTAGACAAAAAACATCCATTATTTATATAATTTACAAGAATCTTCATTGTCCTTGGAGTGTTTTCATCGGCAAGTAGGTGAGGGAACCCTGTTTAACATGCAACATCTGGGAATCAAAATATTTTCTCAGTTAGACCCTGCGGGTGATCATTGATTTTGTAGACTCAGTTGGTGATGTATAATTTCCTCACTCAGATGGTAACTTTCACAAGGTCAAGCTTACGGTTAAAATTTCTCAGAAATGGCTCCTCAAACAAATATCCTGAAAGAAAGATGTTACCGATGGGAATTCATGAGTGATCCTTTTCTACAACAAGCTTCTTTGATGGTCTTTGTTTTACGATGAGAGCCCTGCACAAAATACTAGACTGAATTAATCTTTTTTTAATAATAATATGTAATCCCCTAAATATGACTATTTAATGCTCGTGTGACCATATAATCCCATTTTAGTGATCATTTAATTATAGCTTAAATGGTTCCCATTACTGTACATTCTTCAAGCAACTAACGATAAGCAATAACAATACTTGAGAAGAGAAATTCATTTGGCCTAGTTACAACTCTAGTAGCAGGGCAGTATTATAGCGCTCATATGAGAGGGTTTGATCAATTCAAAGTCCATGTGGAGAGAAAGGCCCTATCCTACGATCTAAATGACATAGCAAGCGAAAAATTCCACATGGATGGAGTCTGTACGCAGTAGATGTCCAAGCCTATCTTAATGGTGGTCGAATGGTATGTGGGACCCGCATACTCATTTTCTCTGTCACTCACTATGTTAACCTATGCCGCTCCTCATTTAGAGTCATCTCCACTAGGTGCTTGACCAAGTTATACTCATCACATATCCACTGGAACCCTGACTAGCTTGCACTACTTAGCTCAATAGGGTAGGGTTGGATGGAACACTCATTGTTCCATGCCTAAGGTCTCCCTGTGGCAAACCCCTTTGGGTGTCACTCTCACCACCTTAACCTATAGGCCCTAATGCTTGTTAGGCACCCCTAGTTCTCCTGGCCAACCCTACTATCATCTCCATTTCCCTAACCAAGCCAATCTTGGTGCTCTCTCTGCCATCCTCTCCTTAGCCCTTAATCTTCCTAAAGGCTAGCTAAATCTCCAACCTCCACTAATTCGATGCAGGGGTGTGTGATGTCTCCCATAGCTTCAAGATCATCCCCCTAGGGTTCTTGATCATCCACCAATCTCCAATTCTCCATCGCTCTCACCAAACCCTCTTCTAGGGTTAAAAAGGCTACTAGCCCTTGAGCCCCAATTAGGTCTCCTAACCTGAGAAAAATGGAAACCACTCCAAAAACCTCTAAATGACCTAGGATCTTTTCTTGGGGTTTGTGTTTCCTATGCCCACACCTTGAAGATTTTTGGGTTTGGAAGCCTATACTGTCCGTACACTGCCCTACTCAAAAATGGCCAAAAACTAGGGTTTATAAGCCTTTTTCAGGCTGCTTCCAAACTGTCAGAGATTTCACACACCAAATGGGTTGATGGAGCCTCCTCCTAACCACCAAGCCTTGCCAAGACTCACAGCTGAATTCTCCAAAAGGAAATTTATCAATACCTTGTCACCCCTACAAGTTATGTGCTCTGTACCCCATGTCTTCCCTAGCCAGACTCTTCCTAGCTCGCCTAGGGCAAGACTTTGCTAGCAGCTCCTGCACACACACAAACCCCAAAACCTACCATCTATACAAACATGGAGTCTAGGAACTATTCCCAAAGGGCCATATAGTTTGTACAGTGGGAAAGTGGTCTAGCACTCCATTTCCTCAAAATTGTCTGGTTCAGACCAGCAACAGGGCAAAAGTAAACTATTTACAAATGGTGCTTGAAAATTGAACAAGGAAGCTATTTAATGTTACACAATGCTTGTATGCTAACAACACTACATCCTACAGTCAAAAAAGTAGCAGATTTAATCAATTAAAGCTCTATTCAGATGCAAAAATCAGAAATTATCTCATAGAACATTGTCTTCCTTTAATTTCACAAAAAATCACTATAACATTCATGCTTCCAACCCTGCTCCATGGTCAAAGCACACCTTAAATAGGCTCCAAAAATAGTTAAGCTCCTTTAGTCGAACCTATTGATGACCTAATGGAAAAAGTTATAAAATCCATTATGTTTTTCAACCTTTGCCAACTTTTAGAAAACTAAGCAAGATGAGCTTCAAAACTTATTCATCCCTTCACAACTTCTATCCTTGGGATCAACACATCTCTATGTTATCTACCTCAATCCACTGGTCAACATGACCTTCATGGAAAACATTGCAAAAAGAAAACTTCATTCTAGTCTTCCTAACTGACTAGTTTTTCCTTGGTGCTCCTGCACCATTCTCCCCCTCTCAGCCCAAACAATAAGGAATGGAAGGAGAGATCAATGACTGGTCAATACCAAACTTCTTGAACTAATCTTCTTATACCCATGTGGCTTCTGATTCATGCTTGTTCTTCCACTTGATAAGGTGTTCCATTTACACCTTATGC
>VDFB02129948.1:0-29601 GCA_007258455.2 Sequoia sempervirens
ATAATGTTTAAGAAACTGTCCATTCACTGGCAATGGAACAGGTTCTCCCATTAAACTACTCAGCTGAAAAGAATTTTCTCCTAGGATTTCAGCAATTTGATAGGGACCCAACTAGAGCTTATCAAATTTCTGGTGATTTCCCTTCTTTTCATTAGTTTTATCCCACAACAGCACAAGGTCTGATATTCTGAAAGCCTTGATTTTGGATCTTTTGTCAAACCAACATTTGACAACAGCCTGGTGTCTAAAGAATTGCTACAAGGCGGAATCTCTTTGCTCTTCTAATTTCAACAAGCCGACTAATCTTACTTCAATCCTATCATCACTAGAGTAAAATTTCCGCATAAACTTAAGGATAGGTATTTGCAAGTGAATAAGGAACATAGACTCTTGGCCATACACTAGCTTAAATGGTGAAGTATTTAAAGTAGCCTTGATCCTAGTCCTATCTGCCCACAAAGCAAATCTTAGCTGGGTATGCCAGTCTCTAGGATTGTTCTCTAACAATTTTTTAATTACTCCCAAGAGATTCTTATTAGTTGATTCTGCAACTCCATTCCCTTGTAGATAATAGTTTGAAGAATACTTTAAAACAATTTTATGATCATAAGACCATGAAATGAACTCGACAAAAGAAAAGGAAGAGCCATTGTCACATACTAGTGCAAAGGGTACTCCAAACCAAGTTGTGATGCACTCGGTGAGGAACTTGATTACTACCCCCGTTGTGCTATTCTTGCAAGGTATAGCCTCTATCCATCTCATGCAATAATCTGTGGTAGTCAAAATGAATTTGTGTCCTACAAAATAATTTGGGTTAATTACCCCAATAAAATCAAGTGCCTATTGGGCAAATGGTCTTACCTCATAAACAGGCTGCAATGGCATGGCTGAATGGTCCTCTCTTGATGCAAAAATCTGACATATGTGACATGTTCTTACATGTTGGTGGGCATCCTTGAACACACATGACCAATAATAACTAGATCTGAGGATATGATGTGCTAACAAATCTGTAGAACCATGACCTGTGCCATGTTTCCCATGAAATTCAGCAATTGCATGCTTAGCCTCTTGCTGATCAAGGCATCAAAGATAAACTCACTCAAAATTCTTTCTGTATAACAATCCTCCTTTATCTTCAGTTGACACCTTTTTATGAGCCCTTGGGTCTGAATCAAAAATTCTTTCTAAGGCCACCATTCCCTTGGGAATGCTACTACCTTTTAGATTGAGGAAACCTTCTTTATCACAGTCTTCGGGGTTCCAATCTCCTTGCTCCCTTTCAGATTCATTGATGATCTATCCCTCAAAAACATCTGAGCTTGCTAAAAAGCAAGGATTTGTCGATCATCATCAAAAATTTGAAAGTTCTTGATGTTATCAGGAACAACCAGGGTGGATATCAACTCTACTGAGAAAATATTAAGCTTAGAGTCTTGCATGGGCTCTAGGGTGCTTGTGGCAACATCTAATGAATCAACTATTTGATTCTCCTCTCTAGGGATCAGACTAATCCCAAAAGCCTCAAAGTCTTCAATTAGATTCCACACCCGATTTCTATAAGCTGCCAACCTTTTATTGTGGCACGTGTACTGGCTGTGCACTTTCTTGATAATTACTTCTGAATCTCCTTTAACCATCAAGGTAGTAACTTTCTTCTGATGTACCAACGTCAGTCCCCGAGCTAGTGCTTCATATTCTGCTATATTGTTAGTGCATCCAAACTGCTATCTGTAAGAAGCAAAAAATGTTTTCCCTTTTGGGTTGGTTAATTCAATCCCAACACTACAGCCTATTTTGGACTTGGATCCATAAAACGTGAGGGTCCATAGCTGATCATGAGCTGGGGTTGATCCCTTTGAGGTTATTGTGGGCATTTGGATAAGATGAGCCATAGGTGGGGCCACTTGATCTTTTGCATCAAATATTGGGAATGGGTGTTCAATAGGTTCCTCAGGTGTAATATATAATGTTCGCTCAGGTATATCATGTAATCCTAGGATACCTTTCTGACAGTCACTTGTATCTTTGATTAATCCCCTGGGTTTTGGTATACTTGTGCGTGCAGGGGTATCAAACAAACCTTGGGGTTGTTCATCGTAACTACATTGGTCTGGTATTACGACTGGGGTAGGTTTCATTTGAGAAGGGACTTCCTTTGAAGGTATATTATCCCTGGTTAACACTATTTCATTTTTGGCTTTGAATGAGAAGTGATATGAAATGGCCTCAAGATGACTCAGGCTAGTCTCCTCAATTTGGGAAACATGATTTAAAACACTGATGTAGGGTTGGCAAGTCAATTCTGAATGATTTTGGTAATGTACCTTGCACCAATTAGGGAGTAGAAGACTTTGAAAATTGATATCTTCCCCTAAGACCAACTTATCCTGTTGCAACTTTCTGATCAATACTTGTTGGTTTACATTAATCATGGGATCAGGGAATTTTTGCATTAACGAATGTTTAGAATCAAGAACCGAAAAGGTGATAATTTCCTCTCTTTTATAAACCCCTATCTTGGTTTCAAAATAATCTACCTCATTAGGATAGCCATACTTAGTGATGATATGTTTAAGGCAAGGTTCACTTTCAATCCTGATCTACGTAGGAATTCTCCTCCATGGTAGCCACATGTGTGAAAAGTCGAGGGACAGATATCTGTTGATGGTGAAAACAACACAACAACATTAAACAGAATATTACTATTCTATTTCTCCTGAAAGAGAAAGATAACACATGGATATCTAACTCCCAAGGTCTTGGTAATCGATTCTCGACTATGCTGATTTCACTCAATGATTGATGTAACTATAATGTTCAAGGGGCCTACTGGTTTTGAGCTTCTGGATCATTATAAGGTCAAACATATATTTAAACCTGCTTTAACCGGTGGTTTTAAAGAAATAGAAAAAGATAGATTAAAGCTTTAAAACTGAAGAGAATGTTGATTCATCCAACTTAATCAGACTTGTTATCTTTCAAGGAATTCCTAAACTAAAACTGTAGAATAAAATTAACTTGTAATTAATACAAAGTTTCATTCATTCATAGTGCAAACTTTAACAGTAGATTTCAAATCATCATTGAAACAAAACATAAGATAAAATTCCATTCCTTGAAAGCTTTCCAAATCAAATAATTAACCCAAGATAAATACCATTCTGGAGCACAATATGAAGTAGATTTAAATATGGCTACTTCTGTTGTTCGTGAAACAGGTAAACAACATTTACAAATCTAGCAAGATCACCAGCATAGAGAAAACCCATGTCTTTGAACTATCTCCATCTATACTAAGAAAATCTGGAAGATACATCACTTCCCTTCCTATTGAACTAAAAACACCTAACTTCCTGTAAAAACCCTAGCTTGCTAATTCTTAACAAAAGAAAATCTCAATTCCAAAGCAAAAAGATCTCTATTACAAAGAAAGAAAATATGTCCTTGATGTATCTTCCAATCCTCTATATCCTAAAAAATCTCCTTATGTGTCTCTTTTTTTTACAAAGAGGCAAAAGTGCCATATATACCAATGTGCCAAAAAGGAGTCAGCCCCGTTTTTTAGGGTTTACAAATCAAGTTGGTTACAGAAGAGTCGGCCCTAGAAGAGTTTTGGAATAAAGTCAATGATGCATTAAATGTGCATACCTTGTTCATGTCGGTGAAAGATCTCCCTCAGGCATGGTTTCCAGATCTTTTACAACCATCACATTAACTTGCAACCCTCGTGTTCAACCTCGAGAATTCTTTGCAGAGCTACTTTGAATGTTCTGAAGCACTGCCATTAATATCAATCTACTTTTTCCAATAGAGATCCCATCTGTCATCAAGACTCACAGATTATTCCTTTCTGTCTAGATCTTTCTACAAGTTGACCCCCTTGAGAAGCAGCATTCAACTTTCTCGTCTAGATCTTTACAGATGAACATCAGTGTTCACTGAACCGATTCATCATCTTCGATCATAGAGTAGATCCATACCGCTCACAGTCTGTTAATCTTCTTCACAAGAATGATCGCAACAGTCAAACTACCAATGGTTCACCTTCAGCTTCCTCTAATTGGTTGAACACATGCCACGTAGGATTTTTATATGGTCAAAAGTCATTCCAGTAGAAACACATGCCGATGACACTAGCCATGTCTCCCCGATGCTACAATGCTCCACAACAGCTATCAACATAACTTACAACTATCGGCAAGAGGTCATAACGAGCTGCAAGAGTCATATCGATATCCAAGACCATTGGCTAGACTATCGCTATCGACAAGATCGGGGAGACCTTTCACCGAAGTCCATAGTAAACTCATCGGGTAAGACTATCGCTTCAGCAAGACTCGGGTCATACCTCTCCATAATGCTAGCTATCACCAAGAGTTTAATCGAAGCCATATAATCTACTCCAGACCACAATCATGGGAAATACATCATACAAAGTAAACCATTTGGCTAAGAGTCTCCTTGATGACAACCTTGTGAATGAATCGTTAGAGAGTTCTCCCTAGTGGAGAGAGAGATAGAAACCCATAGTGATTGAAATGTTCGGTGACCGAGCATTTCAAATGAATAGAACATAAAAGCTAGTCGAAAAAGACTTCCGGCAGAGGGTCTCATCAACTTTATTCTTGATTTTATGCCGTGATCTAATTGAGGCACACCTTTCCAATAGACTTCCTTGAGAAACAACATCAAATTTTCTCGACATGCTTTAATCCTACAAAACAATGCCTTCATTAGTCCTCTAAAACATAGAAAATACATCATTCTTCATCCTTCCTTTCATATATCCTTAGCAAAAAGAAACCCAACTCTGGCGGAGGCGGAACCAAATCTGAACCAAAAACACACTCTCCTTTAATACTGGTGGGGGTGGAGCCAAGATGAAACTAGAACTGATCGTGAGTTGAACGTGAACCAAACATGGAAATAAATCCATCATTTCCTAAGTCCACTTTAATATTCCAAATTCTATGTCCATAAAAGGTAACGTGAACTCCGAGAACAACGCAAGTAGGATTAGAGCAAAACCAATCCTAGGAAAACTACCAAGGGCAAGAATGAAACCAATCACATTGAAATTTTTCTAAGCTTCAAAGTTCAGATTCAATCTCGATCCCGGCCTCGGATAACATATAAAGAGACAGAAAAAAGCGATGAAAAAGAAAAAGGAAGGGAAGAAAACATCCCGCCACCAAACGATCATAACAAAGGGAAAAACAATGAGAAAGTTCGTTAGAACCGATCGAATGTAACTAAAACCCACAACTTAGGAAAAGTTTTAGAGTTCGGGCCATTCTCGCCCCGTGACCGTAACAAAAGGAATAAATACAAAGGGACCGTGAATCGCAACGATTGAATTTAACTCGAAACTGTAAAGTTCCAGAGTTTAGTTTCAGTCTCGGTTCTGCGTCCGCTAAAACAACACCAAAAATTCCCAAGGCAAAAAAAAGAGAGGCGGAACCGGAGTCGGGAACATAACAAAAACCAGAACTTGGAAGGAATTCCAAGTTCTGTTTCAGTCCCAGTTCCGCGTCCCCCAGAACAAAACAAAAAATGCCTAAGGAAGAAAACAAAAGGGCCAAAGGAAATAAAACAGAACAAGGGGGACCTATTTTAAACAAATTTAAAATGGGGTGGTTATGCAAGGCATAACAATTGGCGACTTGGCTGGGAAAATAGTTTAACCATTTTCAAGAAATCGAAGGATTCAGCTACCCAAAACTCTTGGTTTATGGACATCACAACTCTAGTTAGGTTAGTTTTAACAACCAAGGTTGAGCTAGAATCTCAAATGTAAATCAACATGGGCTACCCTTAATCTATGTGTGTGCTTGATGGTGCATAACCCTTTTACAAAGTTTTCCTCATCTTTTGAACAATAATGTGCAAGATTTGAACTACATGAGTTTATTCCCTTTAGCTATTGTGCAATGATATCCTGGGCATAGCTCCACTGCCAGTCAAGAGTCTATAGCTCCGATGAAGATACCTCTAGTTTTCTCACAACATTGCTCTACTACCAGTCAGGCGTCCATAGCCCCGTTAGAGATACTGGAATCACCCATTCATATTGAGTTTTCTTTTCTTAGATAGTTCTCTCTTTTTTTCTTTTCTCTTGGAGCTTCAGATATTTCATTCAATTTTTTCTAAATATGTCAGATTTTTGACATCTGTACTGGGTTGAAAACTACCATGGAACTTATAACAACATCTGGGGAATCAAAATTTTCACTCAAATATTGCAACACTATCATCCTAGGATAAATATACCATTAGAAAAGGAGATGCTTTTGATGATTTGTGGCAGATTCAGTCGTAGTTAATGAAGATTGTTTACTTTGTACCTTGTTTTCAAGACTTTCCACAACTCTTATTGATAATGGGCATAAAACAATGAATTTAGGACAAAATCATCTAACCAGAAAACTTGAAAAATATCTAAACCAACCTCTCTCCTCAGAACCAAAGTATACTTCATATAACACCCCACCATTTCAAGATGGAAAGAAAAGAAAAACCCCAAAGAAGAAAACAAGACATACAAAAAAAAACAAAGGAAATGAAAAAGAAAGAAAGAAAGAAAAAACAAACAAACAACAGTAGCAAAGAACTAGAAAAAAAGAAAACAAACAAACCTAGGAAAAAAAGAAAAACAAGAGGGCACGGGAAAAAGAAAACAACAGAACAAAAGAAAACAAACCAAAACAAACAACAAAAACCAAAGCAAACAAGATAAACCTAAACAAAAAGAAAACTAACTAAACCAAAAACCAACACTAACCAATGCTAATCCTAAACTAACTCCAAAACTAAGATTTACAAACACAAAATTGTAAAAATTTGTACATTGACCTAACTGATTTTTTCATTATGTGCAACAATCTTAACCTACTAGGCACAGTTCTAAACCTAGCAAATTTATCTTTATACTAAAAAATATGAAGTTTGTGTGCAGTAAATTCATTCTAAGGGTATGAAGATTGAAATATTAATAGTTGTGGATCCTCATCTTTGTCATGATTTACCCACAAACACATTTTACTATCCCCAACGTCATAATCAAACTGAAAATCATTAAGACATAGAGGATAATGGAAAGGCACCACTTGATTTAGAAGATTTTTAGTTACTATGGTGTGTTCATGTTTTATAATCTCCCCTTCACGAGGTCTTAGCTCATGGAACACCACTCCGTTTACCTTTGGTACATGCATGTCAATATAAAAGTCATCCATTAGCAATGTGCCATCATTCAAAACATCTAAACTTTGTTCAAAAATTTCATGCATATCCCCATCACAATCAACAATAGGTTCTAACAACAAACTAGTGTATTAGACTTCACAAGGATTATCAATCACAATCATGTTCCTCAAAGTACATACATCATCAACTAAAGGATCAACTTCCTCAACTTCTAAAACAATTTTCTCAACATTTTATTTACCTAACCTAACAATCTTTCCAGACAACAAGAAATCAGAACCACTTACCTCAGAAGGGAAACCAAAATGATGGATCTCACATGAGTCGCCCAAAGTGAGATTTGCTTTGCAGCTGGGATAGTCATGTGCCAACATTGTTGCTTTCATCTTGGGCACAGAGTCACAAATTATAGGGGTCTCTTCAGGAGGACTAAGCAATAAATCACCTGTGTTGTCAGCTTGCAAGTTTCGCAAACCTACCTCTTCCTGAGTTGAAGCATCGATATCAGCACTTGCTTTAAACACGTCACCCAAAAGAGATTGAAAATCAACATCGAGCTCATCACCATTGATGTCAAAAATATTGATACAGGGTGAACAAGTATTGTATTCAAACCACTCATTTGAATACATGGAGTCAAAACCAAGAAAATGCTTCTTGAGTTCATGCTTCTGCATATTGTCAATTAGAATGTGCAAGTTAGTGTCAAGCTCATCACTGTTAAGATCAAATTCACTAGTGCATGGTAAGCAAGGACTTTCTTCGAACATCACATTTGAATAAACAATATCAAAACCAAGAAAATACTCTCTCATTTCATTCTTTTCGTCATGTTGAAGGGGTTCAACTTCTGAGACAACCTCTTGGTCACTTTCTTGATATTCTTTGGAGTCGCCATTCGTTCACTCCTTCCTACAACCAACCACTATTTTCGTCAATATTAGTATCTTGGTTAGCATCGAAATCCAATCTATTTTCCTGACAAGGGTAAGTCTGATCTAAATGATTATCAGGTAGCCCTTGAATAACTTGAACATCCATTTGTCCTTCGTCCTGAGTTGAAGAAACAATTTGACACTCAACTTTGTGTTCTTCACCACAAGATCCATTTGCAGCCTCATTTGTAATTACATTGTTCTCAATTTTTATGTGTTCATCATTCAAATCAACAAAGTGATTTTCTTGTGCTAACTCATCAAAAGATGTTTCTCCCTTATTGATCATCATGAAACAATCTATGAATGTATCGATAAACTCATTTTCCACATCGAGCAAATTTCCACAAGGTAGAGAAACTTGATTTGTCATTGAATCCATCTTGCTGCAAGGAACAAGTCCATCAGATGATAGGGAAGAGCTCAACATGTTCTCACAGTTGTTCTCATCATTTCGAAGGAAGTCATTATCATTTTTATGTATGCTAGTTGTTTCATCTTCCAGATTGATGAGATACATACTCTAAGGATCTTCCATAAGTATTTCTTCAACAGTGATTTGATGTCCGAAATATAATTCCATCCTACCCAGGAAAACATGGCAATCCATCTGGGAATGCTAATTTGTTGGATGTATCCCACATCCCGTTCGTTTAACAAGTTCTGATAATTTAAGATGTCCTAATTCTTCCAATTTCTTCCTTATTCAATTTTGCGCGCGTTGGATATCCAACCAACATCTCTCACCATCCTTTGTCCATCCCTCCTCACATTGATTCTCCTCATGATCGGAAGAGTTGTTCAAAGCGTTGGAAGGTATTGTTGACTTCTCATGACAGTAGTCTTGTGTCAATATTTCATCTCTTTCAATATTATCGTTAGTATTAACGTTTCAAATGAAACTAGATTCCAATATGAGATTTCCATTATGTTCTGACTTTATATCCATCTCATGTTCTTTGTCAGATAAAACATGAAATTGACATACTTGCTCATCAAATATTTTACTTACTATTTCATTATGACGTAATGCATTATGTGTTGGGGTATGAACAAAAAGAGTGGATATAGTTACAACTTCATCAACAAGTGGAATACTTACATCTGTTGTTGGCTTTTGCAAATCCTGACTTTTCATGTGGTTAGGCGCTATGGATAAACCAGTGTAGAGATGTGAAGGGTGGCAATTTTCAAGTACAAGATCATTATATTTCTTACTTTGATTAGGCGTATTTCTAACGTCTTGTCCAGATTGTATGAGCAAGAGAGATTTGTTAAATGCATCCCATATAGTGGTAACTTTACCATAACATTTAATTCTTGCTACCAATAAATTATGCAAACCCCAATAGTAATGTTCTTTTACCACACGATCATTAATAACTAGAATTGAATTTATAACTCGCTTAAACATAAGAAGGAATCTATGGTTGAACTCATAATTGATTCACGTGGTAACCTTTTCACAGCTGCAAATTGAAGTGATGGGTTCTGCATATGCGTATAAGGATCAAATTGATCTAAGAACAAAATTTTTAATTCTATTCATGAACAAATAGAATCTGGTGGCAGATTAACATACCATTGCCTTGCTGTACCTTGAAGTGTTTTGATGAACAATTGATAAATGATACCCTCATGTTGAATATGGAGAAAAATGGCTAAATTTTTGCAGATATTGACATGTTTAAAAGTATTTTTTTCACTGTCAAGGAAAAATAAAGGAAGCCTATCATACATGTGACCAGGGATTTCATGAATAAATCCAGGTATACATAAAGGGCTTCCCATCGGAGCTGGGTTTTCCAAGATCTAACCCACTCCAACTCACAACGATCCAAAATTGCGCAAGGCCCTCCTTCTAGCACCAGATCTATTGATGGTAAAAAAAGCACAACATTAAACATAATATTACTATTCTATTTCTCCTAAAAGAGAAAGATAAAACATGGATATCTAACTCCCAAGGTCCTGGTAATCGGTTCTCGACTATGCTGATTTCACTCAATGGTTGATGTAACTATAATGTTTAAGGGGCCTGCTAGTTTTGAGCTTCTGGATTGTTATAAGGTCAAACATATATTTAAACCTACTTTAACCAGTGGTTCTAAATAAATAGAAAAAGATAGATTAAAGCTTTTAAACTAAAGAGAATGTTGATTCATCCAACTTAATCAGACTTGTTATCTTTCAAGGAATTCCTAAACTAAAACTACATAATAAAATTAACTTGTAATTAATACAAAGTTTCATTCATTCAAAGTGAAAACTTTAACAGTAATTGCAAATCATCATTTAAACAAAACATAAGATAAAATTCCATTCCTTGAAAGCTTTCCAAATCAAATAATTAACCCAAGATAAATACCATTCTGGAGCACAATATGAAGTAGATTTAAATCTAGCTACTTCTACTATTGGTGAAACAGATAAACAACATTTACAAATCTGGCAAGATCACCAGTGTACAAAAAACCCATGTCTTCGAATTATCTCCATCTATACTAAGAAAATCTGGAAGATACATCACTTCCCTTCCTATTGAACTAAAAATGCCTAACTTCTTGTAAAAACCCTAGCTTGCTAATTCTTAACAAAAGAAAATCTCGATTACAAAGCAAAAAGATCTCTATTACAAAGAAAGAAAAGATGTCCTTGTCATATCTTCCAATCCTCTATATCCTAAAAAATCTCCTTATGTGTATCTCTTTTTTTTATAAAGAGGAAAAAGTGCCATATATACCAATGTGCCAAAAAGGAGTCAGCCTCATTTTTTAGGGTTTACAAAATAAGTCAGTTATAGAAGGGTCAACCCTAGAAGAGTTTTGGAATAAATTCAATGATGCATTAAATGTGCATACCCTATTCATGTCGATGAAAGATCTCCCTCAGGCATGGTTTCCAGATCTTTTACAACCATCACATTAACTCGCAGCTCTCGTTTCTGACCTTGAGACTTCTTTGCAGAGCTGCTTTGAATGTTTTGAAGCACTGTGATTAATATCGATCTACTTTTTCCAGTAGAGACCCCATCTATCATCAAGACTCGCGACTTCTTCCTTTTTGTCTAGATCTTTCTGCAAGTTGACTCCCTTGAGAAGCAGCATCTGACTTTCCTGTCTAGATCTTTACAGACGAACACCACTGTTCACTGAACTGATTCATCATCTTCGATCACATAGTAGATCCATACCGCTCACAGTCTATTGATCTTCTTCATAGGAATGGTCGCGATAGTCAAACTACCAACGGTTTTCCTTCAACTTCCTCTGATTGGTTGAACACATACCATGTAGGATTTTCAGACGGTTAAAAATCATTCCAGTAGAAATGCATGCCGGTGAGACACTAGTCGTGTCTCCTCGATGCTACAATGCTCCACAACAACTATCGACATAACTTACAACTATCGGCAAGAGGTCATAATGAGCTACAAGAGTCATATCGATATCCAAGACCATCGGCCAAACTATCACTATTGGCAAGATCAGGGAGACCTTTCACCGAAGTCCACAGTAAACTCATCAGCAAGACTATCACTTTCGGCAATACTCTTCGAAGGTCACACCTCTCCCCGACGCTAGCTGTTGCCAAGAGTCTTACCGAAGCCATATACCCATCAGGGAGACCACAACCATGGGAAAGACATCATACTGAGTGTAAACCATTTGGCCAAGAGTCTCCCCGATGACAACCTTGTGAACAACTGTCGATGAGAGTTCTCCCCGAGTGGAGAGAGATAGAAAACTCATAGCGATCGAAATGTCTTGGTGACCTGAGCATTTCAAATGAATAGAATACAACTACCAATTGACAAGACTTCCAGAGGGTCTCATCGACTTTATTCTTTTAGGAGTTTTATGCTAGATCTGATTGAGGCACGCTTTCCAATAAACTTCCTTGAGAAACAACATCAGATGTTCTCGACATGCTATAATCCTACAAAACAATGCCTTCATTAGTCCTCTAAAGCATGGAAAATACATCATTCTTCATCCTGCCTTTCATATATCCTTAGCAAAAAGAAACCCACCTCTGGCAGAGGCAGAACGAAATCCGAACCAGAAACACACTTTCCTTTAATACCGGTGGGGACGGAGCCAAGATGAAACCGGAACCTGGACCAGAGTCGAAATAGGAACCGAACATGGAAATAACCATCATTTCCAAGTCCAACCCACATTTCGGCTCCGCGTCCGCAAAAGGTAACGTAACTCGGAAACAAACGCAAGCGGGATCAGAGTAAAAATTGATCCCAGGAGAACCACAATAGGGGCAAGAACGAAACCAAATCCAACACTGAAACTTTTCCAAGTTTCAAGTTCGGATTCCATCCCGATCCCACCTACGACAACATACAAAGAAATGACAAAAAAGGACGAAAAAGAAAAAGGGAAGGGAAGAAAAACATCCTGCGACCAAATGATCAGAACAAAAAAGGAAAAACAAACAAGAAAGTTTGGCGGAACCAGGACCGAAATGGAACCAGAACCTTGAACTTAGAAAAGTTTCAGAGTTCAGTTTCATTCCGCGTCTTGCGTTCGCCAAAACAAAAGGAACAAACACAAAGGGAATAGGCGGAACCAGAACGAGAACTCGGAACATAGAAAATTTCCAAAGTTCGGTTTCGGTCCTGGTTTCACATATGCCAGAACAACATCGAAAAGACCCAAGGCAAAAACAAAAGAGGTGGAACCGGAACTGGGAACAAAATGAAACTAGAACTTGGAAGGAATTCCAAGTTCGGTTTTAGTCTCAGTTTCGCGTCCGCCAAAACAAAACAAAAAATGCCTAAGGCAGAAAACAAAAGGGCCAAAGGAAACAAAATAGAACAAGGGGGACCTATTTTAAACAAGTTTAGAATGGGGTGGTTATGTAAGGCATAACAATATCCCCCTATACTTTTCATTAAATCTCTGCTCAACAGCATACCATAAGTCTTAGGAATGTCTGCTACTTGAATATCCATATTGGTATAAATCTTAAGTTCAGACCCTACTTGCACATGTATATTTCTCAATTCTCCCACTACATTAACCTCTGCTTTATCGAGTTGGATGACCTTCTGTTGTTTGGACAGGGTTCAATCCCAATTTATTGCATATAGAAAATGACATCACATTGCCAGAATCCCCTGAATCTAACAAACAATTATGTAGATTCTTCCAACAGATTCTCAAACTTAAAAGAAATGGTGGGGTACCTACCTTGCTTCTGTACAAAGCTGTGTTCATGTCTGTAGTGAGTGCCACCTTGGTTTTCCCTTTTGATTTATCAGCTTCTTGCAAAGCTTTCAACACTATCTCTCCTTGGGCAAGGCACCACTTTAGGATGTCAAAGTATGATAAAGAGGTTTTCTGTTTCTGCATCTCAGAAACAATATCAAATTCTATGTTATAGCTTGGACTACATTTGAAAACACCAGATGAATTACCTTTGTTATGGGATTCGGAAAACCCCTTGGTGGAGGAGGGTTTTTATCAACACTTTGATTGGGAGGCACCATGTGATTAGGTGGTGCTGATGTAGTGAACAGACCCTTATTCCAATTTCTTAGGAAGTGTCCTCCCTTTTTCTGAAAGGCTTGGGCATCATACACATCTTCCTCTAGTTCATTCTCATTCTGCATTGGGAATGAAGGATCTTCTTCAAAGAGGTCATAAGTCATTACTGTATCCACTGAGCCACCTATTTTATCTGAATTCCCTTGGAATGTTTGGGCATTTACCTATGCCATATTCACAACTTTCTCCATTTCAGGGAAGTTTACCTCGTAATGAGTTGCAGTATCATGCAACTTGCACCAGTTAGTCATAAAATTGAGGTCAACCACATTTGCAATATGTGATCTGTCCTCATTAGCTTGATAATTGTGAGAAACTCTACCATTATTTGGCCCGTATTCCATTGTCAGTTGTTATTTGGCCGATGGTTATATCCTCTATTTTGATTTTGATAGCCTTGGTTAGGGGAGTTTTGGCCCTGATAATTCCTCTGGCTATGATTGTAGTTGTTCAGATAATTACCCTGATTATTATTACTTTGATTAGGATAATTGCCTTGGTTCTGAGAGGGGTTCAGTTTAAGCTGAGCCATATCATTTGTGACTTGAGACAGAGTTTTATTTAAGGTCTCCACCTTGTTTGTGAGTTGAACTGTCTTTTCACTTTCAACACTCTTAGCAACAGGTGGCTGAACCGACAAGATTTGGTATTCCAGCTTGATTATGATGATCATGCAGACTGTGATGAGCTTGTGATTGTTGAAAGGAGTCAGGAACTCCATTGGCAAAGAATGGAATAGGAGATTGAGTCTGGAACTCAGATATAGGTCCATAATGGGAAGGAGACATTCCTTGGGATGGTATTGAATAAAGGGGTTGGGTTAGGCATCTGATACCCCATAGAAGGAAAACCTCCTCCCAAACTTCCTTGTTGAGAGCTAGTTTGTTGTTGCAGCTTGATGGCTAGATGATAAACCTTAGACAGAGAATCAATATCTGCAGGATGATAAGTCCTTTGTAGGAATAGGCCAAGCAAAGGGTCTATAACTCTAAAATATGCTTGAATGGCACTATTCTTAGCAACTAGATAGGGATCTTGCAAGTCTCCTATACATTCGTTGAAACCTGGTATTAAACAAGGGCAGGGATTCACATGGCTCCTTCCTAATGGTAGAAAATTGGTGGAACAAAATGGCTGGATCCACATAAACTCTGAATTGATTGATGAAAGCATTCTCCAGGTCTGTCCAGCTCAGGATAGAACCTTGTGGAAGATTTAGGTACCAGTTGTACGCCATATCCCCTAAGGAATAAGGGAACAACCTACAAACCACATCATGGTGAGCTATCTTGGGCTCTAGTACAAGCATCCTTAAAAGCTTGGATGTGCTCTTCAGCACTCCTTGATTCACCATGAATGTATTTGGAACATAACCTCTCAGGATTCTTAGGAATATCAAGAAAGCCTCCAGGAATAGTCCCCAATGGAGAGGGATTATTCAGAAAAAATGCCATTGGTGGCAGTGGTGGTGGTTGAGCCAGCTATTGGATGGGATAAACTAGCTGTAGTGGCACTTGAGATGGATTTGGTGGTGGATTGACAGATATCCACCAGGGTGTTGGTGAAAATCCTGGTGGAGTGAGTCAAGCTGACAAGGGTGGTATAATGGTTGCCCCAATCTTGTGAATCTTGTGTCTTGTTGGGGTCTTGAGTTCTATCAAAGGTGGTGGGTTTTCAGTTGATCGAAGAACTCTATGGGACCTTTCTGGTGAGAAGAACCCAATATTATCCAGTTTGCTCTTCTAGGCCCTCCCTCTAGTGCCAGATCTATTGATGGTGCCAAGTTGACCCACAAAATGTAGGTAAGATAAAAGTGAAATATCTCACCTCTCCTGAAAAAGACAATCAACAATCAAACTGATCACCTTCCAAGGTCTTTGATGTTGGTTCACAACGTTGTTGTTTCACGAAGTGGTCAATATGGCTGTAATGTTCAAGGGGCCTGCTGGTGTTGAGCTTCTGGATGGTTATAAGATCAAACATATATTTAAACCTATTTTAACCAATGGTTTTAAAGAAACAAAAAAAGATAGATTAAAGCTTTAAAACTAAAGAGAATGTTGATTCATCCAACTAATCAGACTTGTTACCTTCCAAGGAATTCCTAAACTAAAACTGTAGAATAAAGTTAACTTGTAATTAATACAAAGTTTCATTCATTCACAGTGCAAAATTTAATAGTAGATTGAAAATCATCATTTAAACAAAACATAAGATAAAATTCCATTCCTTGAAAGCTTTCCAAATCAAATAATTAACCCAAGATAAATACCATTTTGGAGCACAATATGAAGTAGATTTAAATCTGGCTGCTTCTACTATTGGTGAAATAGATAAACAACATTTACAAATTTGGCAAGATCACCAGTGTAGAAAACCCATGTCTTTGAATTATCTCCATCTATACTAAGAAAATCAAGAAAATATATCACCTTCTCCTGCTGAACTTAACTCCTACTCTACTTCTTCTCTCTAGTTTTTCTCTACCTTCTAACTCTAACTTCTAATTCTTAACCAAAAGGAAGAAGATATTTCTAAAAAAGGATCAGATTAAAAGGAAAAGATATGTCCTTTCCTATCTTTGAATTATATCTATGTCTCCTAAAAAAATCTTCTTCTTTACAAAGAGGCGAAAATGCCATATATACACGCACGTCCAAAAATGAGTCGGCCCCATTTAGGGTTTACAAAATAAGTTGATTATAGAAAATGTCAGCCCTAGAAGAGTTTGAACAAAGTCAAGGATGCATTAAATGCATATACTCTATCCATGCTGGTGAAAAAGATCTCTCTCAAATATGGTTTCCAGATCTTTTACAACCACCATCATCAATTCGTAGCCTTTCAGTCCGCCATTAAGACTTCACACGCTCCGTCCTCGGCCTCGAAATCTGCTCCGCAGAGTTGCTTTGAATGCTCCAGGGGTGTTGTTCATGTCGACCTACTCTTTCCAGCGAATGCACCGTCCATCATTAAGACTTGCCACTTCCCCTTTTCATGCTTTCCTCTTGGCCTGGAACTTTTGCGGGTTGACCTCCTTGAGAAACGACATTAGATGCTCTCAACATGCTTTAACCTTTCTGATGTCAATTTACAGTAGTAGATTCAATGATCAACCTTGTACAAAAATCCCAGCTACAATGCTCTCTAAATTGAATTCACACACACTGATCATCCATCGAACTATTCATCTAATCGAACATCATATTCAATTTCTGATTATATCCATGTCATTCATGATCTATTGATTTTCCTCACAAGAACAACCACAATAATCCAATCGCCAATGGTTCACCTTCGGCTTCCTCTGATTGGTCGAACACATACCACATAGGATCCTTAGATGGTGAAAATTCGTTCAAGCATAATCACATGTCGGTGAGACACTAGATGTGTCTCTCCGATGCTACAATGCTCCACTGATGCCATCGACATAACTTACAACTATCGGCAAGAGGTCATAACGAGTTGCAAGAGTCATACCGATATCAAAACACCTGTCGGTGATACCAATAGTCATTGACAAGAGATCATACCGAAAGCACCCGACAACAGATATCACTCTGACCAGCCTATCGGAAAGAGTCTCCCCTACACCCAACACAAACACATCCATCGACAAGACCAACAAGTCAGAACAAGGTCTTAGCGAGCCTCCATGTCACATCGAAGTGTCCTACCATTGGCGAGAGATCCTCAGTTGCTAAGAGTCTCCAAAGGTCACACCTCTCCCTGATGCTACCTGTCGCCAGGAGTGTCACTAAAGACATCCGATAGGAACCAAACCGTTGACAAGAGATCTCCCCTGGCGAAGAGAAGTAGGAAAACTCATAGCGACAGGAAAGTCTCAGCGATAACTCCAGTCGGTAAGAGAACAACAAGGTCTCGACAACCTGAGAATTCCACAAGGTTACATTGTTGCTAGTCAGTCAAACAAAAAGAATGTCACACCGACTTTTCTCTTTCATAAGTTTCATGCTAGTAATATTGAGACACATTTTCCAACATTCTCCCACTCAACGAAGATCTTTCTGACACCTCCAGAGCATAACAAGACTACTTAAATTCATGGGCACTGAGGCCTATCGAACTGGCACACCACCTGAACTTGTCTATGCTCACAAGCTTCGTCAATGCATCTTCAACATAATGCCTTCATTAGTCCTCCAAAGCATAGAAAATATCATCATTCATCCTACCTTTTATATATCTTTCATTCAATTATACTTAGCAAAAATAGACTCAACTTGGGTGGAGGCGGGACCAAATCCAAACCAAAAACATACTTACCTTCAAAACTGGCGGGGGCGGAACCAAAATAAAACTAGAATTGGGACTGGGGTCAGAACGAGAACAAAACATGGAAATAACCAACATTTTCAAGTTCAACCCACATTCTGGCTCCGTGTCCGCAAAAGGAAAAGTAACCGGGAACTATAGTAGGGCGGGGGTGTAGTCGAAACCGAAAAATGGGAAACAAAAACTTTACAAAAACCAAATCCCAAATCCTTGCCGAACCCGGCCCCGCAAAAGAGATCAAACACAAGGAACAAACAAGAAACAAATGGAAGCAGGATCAAAGCAAAAACTGATCCTGGGCGAACCACAACAGGGGTGGAAGCAGAACAAAACCCCGACCTTGAACTTTCTCCAAATTCCAGGTTCGGTTTCCATCCTGGCTCCTTCTCCAACAACACACGAAGAAACGACAAAGAAAGGACGAAAAAGGAAAAGGGAAGGGAAGAAAAACACCCCATGACCAAACGAAGGGAACAAAACAGAAAACAAATGCATTTGGCGGAACCAGAACCAGATCAAAACCATAATCTAGAACTTCAGAGAAGTTCCAGAGTTCAGTTTTGGTCCGCATCCCGCTTCTGCCAAAACAAACAAAGAACTGGAGGAATCGGAACCGGGAACAAAACAAAAACCATAACTTGGAAGAAATTCCAAAGTTCAGTTTTGGTCCCGATTTTGCGTCCACCAGAATGACAGAAAAAAGACCAAGGAGGAAAGAAGAAAGAAAACTAGCGGGATCAGAACCGGATTGGAACCAGACTCTGGAACTTTTAAAAAAGTTTCAAAGTTTGGTTTCGGTCTGTGTTTTGCGTTCGCCAGAACCAATGAACAAAAGGCCCAAGGAAGAAAATTGAGAACAAAAAAGAACTGGCGGAACTGGAACCAAGACGGGAAACATAACTGGAACTTGGAAAAGTTCCAAAGTTAGGTTTTGGTCCGGCCCCATGTCCACCAGAACAAACGAACAAAAAGGCCTATGGAGGAAAGAGAATTCCTAAGGCACAAAACAAAAGACCAAAGGAAAATAGAGAAAAACAAGGGGGACCTATTTTAAACAAGTTTAAAATGGGGTGGTTATGCAAGGCATAACAATACCATGAGGCCTTCTAATACTTTACCCATATTTTTATAGAAGGCCCATATGAATAATAACTTTGTGTGGACATGGTGTATTTTATAACTAGTTTTTTATTAGGTCATCTAATTTTTGTGTCTCATATCATAGGATTAAGATAGTTTTCATGATATTAGTTTGTATTAGGGTTTCATCCTTATCTTTATAAAAAAAAATTCTTTATTGTATGATATTACCAATTTCATTTTTGCATCTAATGAATTCTCTATCTTCATAGCATTTCTATTACTTCTCTCTTGTGTGGAAGATTTTTTTGGTTGCATGTGAGCCTTGGAATACTATGGGGTTGATCAACAACTCTTATATGGTATCAAAGCTCTAGTTCTAAATTTTCTTCCCATTTTATAGAGAGTTTTAGATAAGAGATTTCAAATGAAGTATCTTGGAGTAAAATGAACCCCATCATTGATCTTAGAAGGATCAAAAACATAAATCAATATAAAACTCGATAAGTTTTGGAGATATTTTGTTTTGAGTTTTCCTAGGGGTTTGAAGAATCCATCATATAAATTCATATGAATATATGGATCCATATGATTCTATATGAATGTAAAACTATACACATTGCTAGATGGTGTCGTCCTCATTATTATTGAAATAAATATATTTTTAGAGAATATTCCTATATGCAAGCCTACTTATGAATTTTTGGTTTTTAATTAATTTGATTTATAGTTGTATTGTTTAGCTCCTTTAGTGGTTGACATCATCACTATAATCGATAGTTAAATTTTCTTAGGGTTTTTGACCCCTAGTCACATCAATGACTAGGGGCTTGCAGTTTGAGGGTCGACACCTACACATACACTAGTGGGTGGTCACAGGGAGCTAGCCCTTGATCACACCCAACCCCCAAAAGGGCTAAAAAATATGGTTGAGTTTTTTTTCCCTTAGCTAGAAACTCCATCATCGATAGAGTTACAAGCCATTAAGTATTAACACCTAGTCATGTGTTTGACCAACACCCAATATATTAACCTTACCATTTATTTTTTCCTAATTTTACTGTAGGTACCTATTATTTTAGCCTGATGTTAGTTTTTAATTTTGACTTGTACCATGGGTATATTTTAAAATATGGTTTTTGATCCATTCTTTTGTAATCACGTTGAAAAAAATGAGTTATAATTCTTGACAAGACAACATCTTGAATCATCTCAAGTGACTTCATCTCTTGCCACATCTCTATAGAATTTTCCATTAGCAAAGTATAGATAATTGAATGAAATCATGAGATATCAAGGACGATCACATCCTTGGATTGATTGGTAGTAATGTTGATTTTGATACTATGTTCTTGTGTGCAATGTTTTTGTGCTCCTAAAATGCAAGGAAATTCATAAGAAACCAAGCAAAACACTAAAAACAAAACAAACACTCAGATTAGGTGATAGAAAGCTCAAATCAGCATAGAATCAAATGTTGAGATTCCTATTATGTAGATTTTCCCATGATGTGTGATTGGTTGTGTTCTCACTAAAAAATTTGACAACATAATAGCCTCAAATGAAAAATGGGTGAGAGAGATAAAATGGCTAAGTGTTTGGATATATAGATTGGAGGATTTTGGATGCAGGACTAGGATTAGGAGTTAGAAATAAAGGGTTGAGATACCTTGAGACATCTCAACCCACATGGTGATGACACTTGTCATCATGTTGATGCATGAGACAAGATGGGGGTACTTGATAGGTACCATGGGGATTGGGTAGGAATTTAAAATTCCTTGGAAGGACTTATGGATTATAAAATGGAATTAAAAATTCCATGAGGGGTGTTGGGTGAATAAAAAGGAACTAAAAATTCCTAGGGGGAATAAGAAGAATTTATTGAAGGGTTGACCAAGGAGTTGATTAGGTTAGCTAATCAATAATTAGGTTGTGTAAAGTGATGATTAGATGGAAAAGAGAGATTAGGAGCCCACTTACATTTTATGGAGGATGTGACACATTTTTAATTAATGATTAGGAATGTGCACATCCTAATGATAGGATTATGCAAGTTAATTAGGATTAGAGAAAAATTATGGAGGATGTGACAAGAGGAGAGAGAAAGGGGAGAGGGAATTAAATAAATAGAGTATTTATTTAATTTATTGGAGGAAAGAGATAAGTGATGAGTAAATAATTAAAGGTAATTATTCACTTTAGGCTAGGCTTTAAAGATGATAGAAGAAATAGATTAAGATGAAGGGATAAGGGATAATGAATATTAATTAAATAATACAGTATTATTTAATTAATATAAAGGATATGAAATTGGTCGAATTAGGGGTAAATTGACCAAACAAAAGTGGTCAATTTTTAGTGTCTACATTTTCCCCCTCTTTGAGATGGTGTTATGAAGTGACATAATTTCAAAGAAGATTAAAACATAACACCAAAAAGAAGATGGTTAGATTAAGGAAGATGCCTAGTTATTCAAAAGAGTGACTAGGAAGAAAGATTATAAGAGTGAATAAGATGATTGGAATTGAGGATGCTCCCTCAAGAGGACATGCAGGTTTGGGAGAACACACGTGTGCTATCGAAATGGATGAGATGATGCAAGGTGAATGAGGAAGATGATGCAAGATGATAAATAGAATGTAGGATGGGAGGAGGAAGGGATAATGGAAGGAGAAGATGATAAACAAGCAAGTAAAAAAGGATTCAAGGAAAAACATGATGTTGCTTGAGCCAGGATACAAGCCAATATGGATTGATGATGGATGGAGTGTTGTTGATGTGGGAATGATATATCTCCAAAAAAACATAAAGATTGGGAAGGATACATCCCAATGATGATGATGAGAGTGTTTTTGATGTGGGAACGATATATCCCAAAAAAACACAAGGATTGGAAAGGATACATCCTGATGATGATGAGAGTATTGTTTATGTGGAAACAGTATATCCTGAAACAATACAAGGATTGGGAAGGATACATCATGATGATGAAAATGATGGGAGTGTTGTTGATGAGGGAACGATATATCTTGAAACAACACAAGGAATGGGAAGGATACATTTCGATGATGATGATGATGATGATTAGATTAAGGTCAAGGCTCACATCAAGGTCAAGAACAAGACCAAGGACACAATTAGATGATTTGTGTGAGAATGAATGGATTAGGATTTGTATGAGATGTGAGATTGTTGGAATGAATGAAGATGATAGAGGAAAAGATGCTTAGAGTAAAAAATCTATATTATCCTAAGAAGATTGAAGAGATGATGAAATGATGAGGATTGATGAAAAGATGCTTAGAATAACAAATATATATTATCCTAAGACTTGATTTAATGATAATAAAATGATAATATGAGGATGGAAAGATGAATGAATGATAAATGGAACCACAGTTTATCAATCAAAACTGAAACAACTTGATAGGGAAATGGATGGGGAGATCTCACTTGCATAATCAAGATCCAATGATTAGGAAAGAAAATGATAGGAATGGTGATGAAAATGATAGAGGGAAATGATAGATGGTAGGATGGAATATGGGGGAGATGAAAGGAGAGTGACCAAATCAAGTAATTGAATTATTATCCATTATGTTGCTATGTAATGAGCACTTAATTTGATGTAGCATGAGATATTATGCACCAAGGTATGAGGAACCAAGGTGACTTCATACTACATGCATAAGACTAATGCAACAACCAAAAGGTTAGTCTTGTTGGAAGATGGTCAACGCTCCCCTCAAGATTCATGAAATGGACTCACTACCTCCCATGGACTCGTTAAATCTGGCAGTTGTATTGAGCATTAATAGGTTGATCTTTTGGTGTAACGACAACTGTGGGCCAACAATTGGTAACAAAGCCAAATGTGTTGGGTTCAAATCCCCTCGAGTAATGCTGAGGGGGAGTTTGTTGGCAGATGGTCAGTTCTCCCCTCGAGATTCGTGACATAGACTAACCGCCTCTCGTGGACCTGTTAACTTTGGCAGTTGTATTGGGCATTAACAGGTTGATATTTTGGTGCAATGACTGTGGGCCAACAATTATAACATCCAAAAGTCGCAAAGGGATGTGGGGATGATGTTGGAAATTAACAAGCACAAAGGATACCCCAAAGTAACACAAGACCACAAAGGATCTTGGTGGGTATAGGGCAACCAGGAAAACACGATCACATAAAACCAAGGTATGCCCCTATTTCTACTATTCAAAGTGCACCATGATATGATGGATCATGGTGACCTCGAGTAGGTATAGTAGGAAGATCAAAAGATAACAAAATGTAAAAGCACCAAGAAATCACAATAAATCTCAAATATGCTTTGCCATGAGAATGATAGGTAGATGGATTGATTGATGTGGTTTTATGTGAGGAATGATATATCCTACTAAGACCAAAGATGGATGGGGTAGATTGGAAGATCAACATGAAATTGGACACCTAAGATGGATTGAAACCTCAGGGGGATAGTGGATTCTATTGTAAGAATTGGTTGAATAGGGACTCTTGGTAATGTGAAAAAGACAAAGACAAACCCTAAAGGATAGAACTAGGCCTCAGGGGCTCATCGATGATGGCCTTGCCTACATGAAAGCGCAAAGGTGGCATAGTTTGAAAAATATGGATGATGGACAACAAACGATGCAATACCTAATGATAAATAGATACAATGATGGGATATAGATGAGGACATGGGACCAATCAAATGTACAAGATGATATTTATAAGAGGATGTTGATTGTGTGAAGCTCAAGAATGAGATAGTTATCTAAATCATCAAACAATGAATTGGGAGTATGCTGGGATAGACATATGAGTGATGAAAAGTGGTTTGAGATTAAGCAAGATGGGGGATAGAGGTAGAAGTGATGATAGTGGGATGGATGGCATTGGATTGCATGATGGTAGCCTATAACTAGATACCAATGACAAGGGATTATGGGATGGAATAAGGATATGGATGAATGGATAGAGAGAAAAGGATGGGGGAGATGGAAGGATGATATGATGGATGGATAAGAATATAAGGATGGGGAGATGGAAGGATGATAGGACGAAGGGATGAATGATTTAGAGGGATTAATGGTAGGAAGATATGGAGATAATAATAGTGAGGTGGAAGGGATGATAGGATGGATGAATAGGAAGATAAGGATGGGGAGATGGAAGGGATTTTTTTGGATGGATGATTGGGAAGATAAGGATGGGGAAGATGGATGGATGAGCCTATTATAGGATAAAAAGATAAGGATGGGGATATGGAAGGATCGGGGGATGAAGGGATGAAGGTTTTGGAAGAATAAATGGAAGGAAGATGTGGAGTTAATAATAGTGAGGTGGAAGGGATGATAGGGTGGATAAACTAATGTCTCCAAGGACTATGTCACAAAGAAGAAGATGCCCCACTCTAGATGTCATGTGTGATCAGGCAAGAGCGATGGCAGATAGGAGAATGGGTAGATAATGAAAGGAGATGGATTATAGAAAGATGGATGGATAAGGGAGGGAGATAGATGTGGATAGGATGCATGGATAAGGAAGGTAGATGGATGATAGCATGATGGGTGGACAATGAATATGATAGTGTGTGGATAGAGGGAATGTATGCCAAGAGGTGTCCAAAGAATGTATATATACATATTTTCCCATGTATTTATCAAGATCATGAGGAAGATGGATGGATTCAGATAAAGGGGATATGGTAGGTAGGGTGGGTAAGATAGGCTAGATGGAGGAGATGAAGGAAGGGGATGAAGTTTCCCCCAAGTGTGGAAAGAAAGTGGATCGAGGATTTACACATGATTCCTATTTTTTGAGTTTTGATCATGGTACTTGTCTAAGGTGTCTGTTTTCCAAGTTTTCACTATTGGATTTTATTTTTCTTTACTATTTTTTTGTATATTTTTTTTAGATTTTTTTAAATTTTTTGACTTTTTGTAAAGTGTGGATGGAAATGGACGAGGATAGAGATGTGTATAAATGTATTTGGAAGATATGTAATAAGGAGATGGAGGAAGGACTCAAGCATCAAGTTCCCTACCACAATAATAATAGTCCATATGAGAAGTGATCGATGGATGTTGGTACAACCATAGTAGGATAGATGGATTATGCAAGGGAAAGGATTAAAGGGATTGGATGAGGGTGATATGTGGGATAATGGATGGGATGTTGGAAAGTGTATGGATGGAATGACAGAGTAGATGTGTGATGGGGGAATGTTTTTAGGACCAAAATTGGCACATATGAACTGGTGGATGTGAAATGATAGGAGGATTAGTGGATGGAGAATGTGGGGATGATGGAGGATTTGGAATAGTGAATTATGGGACATAGGGACTTGAAATAGATTTAGGAGATGGAAGATGGGGATTTTTAGCTTTTGGATTAGGAACTTTAGATTCCATTATGTATTTTTCATTTGAATGCATTGCATCATTTTTCTTTGGGACCCACATGGTTTTTATTTTTTCTTTGGTGGGCCTTTGCAACCTTTGGGTTTGTTTTGGATTTGGATTGGAATTTTTTTTCTTCATCATGTCTTTTAGAGGAGGCATGGTCATCTCTAGATTCATGTGGATGTTTACATTTATGTATTTTTACTTTGGCATCTAAATTGCTTCCAATAGCAATGGTATGAGTGCGAGGAGATGGATGATGTGGAGGAAACATGAATGGAGTGATAGAGGTAGAATTTTGGAGGTGATAAATAGACAAAGGATGTAGGATGGAATTCATGGAGGGGTGCCTTTGTTGATCCTAAATAGGGATTATGAGAGTGGTATTTTTATGATGGGTAACAGGGATAAGTGATTGATGGATGAGGGGATGAGTAGGATTAGATGGAGGAGGTGATTCTGGGATATAAGGTCCTAAAATGGACTTAGTATATGGAAGATGTGTGATGGTGGATGGTGGAATATAAGGACCCAAAATGGATTTGGTAGATGGAGGATAGGTGATGGTGGATGGAGGGACACAAGGACCCAAAATGGATTTGGAGGATGAAGAAGGAATATGTATGGTTGTGTTGAGGTGATATGATGGAGGAGGGGGGATGGTGACAAATGGTTTGGTGGAGTGATGGGAAGATCCTACTACTCTTTTGGAAGAGGCTTGCTTAGGATGTATGAAAGTTGTACCAAAATTTTGGGATTGTGAGTCTTGAGATATATATCCAATACCTTGTGTACGTGGATTTAATTTGACATGGATGGGCTCAAATATATCTTGCTCATGAAGGCTTAAGCATTTTTATTGATATTTCATGATCTCGAGCATTCAGTTTATGGTAGGATGCTTATTATTCTTGAAAAATGATGCAAGTCTATTATTAGGTGGAGAATGGGTGGTGTAATGCTTTGTTCTTTTGTTGCAAAAGAACCACCATGGATGAATGTAAGAGGACCAAGGAGATATGTAGGTGGTGTTGGGATATTTTTGGTAGGTGGTGATAAAGGATCATGAGATGGAGATGATGGGATGATAGGATATTGATATAGAGGTACAGGTGATAAGGGATCATGAGAGGGATTAGGTGTAATGGTAGGATCTTGATTTGGATGAGGGGATGATAAAGGAGCATGGGAGGAATTGGATGATATGATAGGATCTTGATTTATAAGGGGATCATGGGATGGAGTGGAGGAGCTACTATGATCTTGATATGGAGTGGATGAGATGGTAGGAGAATGATTTGGATGAGGGGATGATAATCAATCATGAGAGGGATTGCAAGAAGTTATTGGATCATGTGTGACAAGGGGATCACGAAATGGAGTGGATTGGATGGTAGGATCATGATTTGGATGAGGGGATGATAAAGAATCATGTGAGGGATTACAAGAAGTAATTGGATTGTGTGTGACAAGGGGATCATGGAATGGAGTGGATGAAGGACTATGATCTTGAGATGGAGTGGATGGAATATTAGGACCTTCACTTGGATGAGGGAAAGTATTGGTATGTTTTGGAACAAGATCTTGGAAGGTTTCAATGTGTGTAGATGGTGTGATGGTGGAGGAAATTTAGATGGACTTGTCAAATGGGGTAGATGGAAGGATAGAGGATTCATAAAGTTCATGGCAATGGATTTGGGTAATGCTAGGAGTAAGAGAAGGGGATTGGATTTGGGTGTCTTTGATGGGTTGGGTGGCTCTAGGAGTAGAATATGGGGATTCAATGGTCATTGGGTTTGATGGTTTCAATGGGTTGGATGGTGTTAGGAGTGAGAATATTAATGATAGATGTAGGATGGAGAAGGGCCTCATAACTAGTGACCATATGTGTTGGAGAGGGGTGGCATGAATCTACAACTTTGCGATGGGATTTGGTGATGGCTTCTTTGTCATGATTCCTTGGATGCAATCGGGAATGAGATACTTGAGTATTTTAGGTTTAAATGGATGGTTGGAACTAGAGGGAGGATTGTGAATGGGAGGAGGACTAGGAGTAGGTGGATGAATAGGATTGGTGGGGGATCAAGATTAAATGGATGATAAAGGTATGATGGATTGGATGGAGGATTAGGATATGACAAAGTGGAAGGTGGAGTGATATAGAAGGACAAAGATGGTGGATTAATATAGGAGGAAGAGGATGGAAGATTAAGGTAGGAGGGTTTGGATGGTAGAGTGAGATAGGAGGATGTGGAGGAAGTGGATGGTGGATTAAGGTAGGGGAAGTGGATCATGGATGGAGATAGGAGGTTGTGGATGGTGGAGTGAGATAGGAGGAAGTGGATGATGGATTAAGATAGGAGCTCATGTGGATGGTTGATTAGGGTTATGGAGTGGAGGATTAGGATTATGGTTTGGGAGATGGTTTGGAGGATAATGAGATGGTTGATTAGGATTTGAGATGAAGGTGATAGTATTGTTGTGTGAAGATGGAGGATGAGATATGGCTAGGGGAAAATATGGAGATATGGATATTGGATGAGAGGGTTATGTGGGGGATGGATAATATGGAAATGGAGATGATAGATAAGAATGAGATGTGGATGGGGGATGAGTGATTGGATTTTGGATGATGGTTGGGGAGAGATTAATAGTATGACAACATCAAGGATATATAGTTCATACTCATCTTGATCAACAATATTTTCATTATCATCTTCAATATAATTGGGGTCTCCCTTCACTACTATTTTTGGTTGCATTGAAGGAGGATAAGGATTCATGATGTTGGATTGGATGAGAATGGATGAAAGAGATGGGAAGAGGTGATGATAAAGTAAATAAAATGGAATAGAGGAAAATGGGAGAAGATTTGGTTTGCGTCAATAGATATTATATGGGGATGTAATAAAGCTCAAATTGGGATGTAGATTAAGCTTAGATTAGTATTGGATTTAAGCTTAGATTTGGATTAGAATTTAAGCTCAGATCAAGATTGGATTTGGAAGATGTGATGGGAGAGACTCCTAAGTTCAAGAATGCAACTAAATGGATGGGGTGATTGTTGGATGGATGGAGGATAGTATCCTCTCAATTATGATCGAGATCCTATGTCAAAGCTCAATTAGTTGGGTTCCCCACTTGAGATAGGCTAAGTTATCAAGAAAAAAGAGATATTGATGCAAACTATATATTTGACTCAAGATGAAATAGTTTGGATGAGGGATTACTAACTTGGGATAGGCTAAGTTCCCAGGGAAGCATTATAATGGGTGATTGATTAAGGATGTAGGATCTCAACTAAGTGTTTGAGGTTGGATTTTGGATTATGGATGACTAGGATGTTGATAGGATGGATTTAGCTGACTCCTTTCTCAAAGGGGATGATGTTTGGATAGATTGATGATAGTCAATGAGATAAAAGTGATTGTTTGGAGATGGATATGGAGAGGAAAAATGATTGGACTATGGTTTTGGACTTAGGAAGATATAGGCTAACTATGATAGGATGGATTGACTCTCTGGAGTTTGTATTGGAAGAAAATTTTCCCAAGGATATAGTGCAATTGCCTCTATAGGTAGTATAGATGTCTAAGTGTGGAAACACCTATTGGGGTAATGGATTCACCAATGAGGGAATGATCTATAGACTGTATAGATATTGACAATGTATTCACCCAAGAATAGATCAGAAATCCCTATGAAGGATAACCAGGTGAATGAAAACAGACAACGTATCAACCTATAAACAAAGTGAAAATTCCTAATGGGTGATAGATTGTATGGATGGATGGATGTACATGCTTGTGACCAGAGTGCAAACTCCTATGAAGGATGAAAACTATATGAAAGGAAATGACATATATATGATTGTGAATAGAGCACAAATGCTTCTGAGGGATGACGACTGTATGGAAGGAAACAACATATATGCTTGTGAACAAAGCACAAATGCCTATGGGATGAAAAAACTATGGGTGATGATGCAAATTCCTATCAATAGATCATATTCACCTCTATAGAGAACAAATACACCTATCAAGGAAGATTGACCAAAAGGACCAAATTGGACTAGGAAATGTAAATTCCCTTTGGAGAGTGCA
>VDFB02129949.1:0-12603 GCA_007258455.2 Sequoia sempervirens
AAAATTGAGTGGCAGGTTGCAAGCTGAAGTCCGCCCTTAGTCAATTAGTAAATGGCTAGAAAATGTGTGAAGTTCACCATAAGAAGTAAAGTATGGCATAAACTATGAGCAAGTCTGCCCTTGGCCTAACATGAGATAAAAACCACTTAAGAAGTCAATGGCATGAGTTAAAGAGAAGTCCGCTCTAAGAAAGTAGCTTTGAGATTAAGCTTTAAGTCCACCTAGCCTAAGTCTTGATGGCCTAAATATAAGCAAAGTCTGCCATAGGCATTTAGAGATGGCTTATTCATGAATGAAGTCCGCCACATCAAAGAGAAGATAGAAAACTTGAAATTTTTCCTAAGTATGTTTGGCATTTTGGAAATTCACCTAAGTCCAAACATCAAAATTTCTAGAGAAAATTTTTCCAATGACTTAAAATCATGCGTTGGAACAATCCATTTGGTCAAACGAGTTGTAGAACGAAAATTGCACCACCTTGCGAATTTCCACTGCTTCCATTTGACACTTTTTCCATCAACTGAAAACTAGACACCACGGGAAAACCACTTTGAGATAACCAAAACTGAGAGAGGTTATTGTAGAGGGGCCCAATGTGATCCCATAGGATCAAATGAGAAGTTTCTAAGCATCATGGTGTCCGAGTAGCCTCATGCTAAAGTTTGCAGCCATTTTACCCTTTGGACCCTTAAGGGATCGATTCGGTTGAATGTAGCTCGGAGCGATTCTGTGTGTTTGGGTGCAAACGAGGACCATGCCTAGCGTAAAAATTCCTATTTGAACACGTTGGAATAGTCCGTTTGGTCGCATGAGTTGCAAAACAAAAATTGCACCACCTTGCAACTTTTCACTGCTTCCATTTGATACTTTTTCTATCAACTGAAAATTGGACACCATGGGAAAACCACTCTGACATAACCAAAACCGAGAGAGGTTATTGTAGAGGGGCCCAACGCGATCCCATAGGATTATACGAGAAGTTTCTAAGCATCACAGTGTCTGAGTAACCTCATGCTGAAATTTGCAGCCATTTTGCCCTTTGGACCCTTAAGGGATCGATCCAGTTGAACGTAGCTTGGAGCGATTTCCGCATGTTTGGGTGTGAACGAGGACCATGCATAGTGTAAACATGCCTATTTTAACATGTTGGAATAGTCCATTTGGTCGCATGAGTTGCAGAACGAAAATTGCACCACCTTGCAACTTTTCACTGCTTCCATCTGACACTTTTTCCATCAACTGAAAACTGGACACCACGGGAAAACCACTCTGTGATAACCAAAACTGAGAGAGGTTATTGTAGAGGGGCCCAACACGATCCCATAGGATTAGACGTGAAGTTTCTAAGTGTCACGATGTCTAAGAAACCTCATGCTAAAGTTTACAGCCATTTCACCCTTTGGACCCTTAAGGGATCGATCCGGTTGAACGTAGCTCGGAGCGATTCCGCGTGTTTGGGTGTTAACAAGGACCATGCCTAGCGTAAACATGCCTATTTGAATGTGTTGGAACAGTCCATTTGGTCACACGAGTTGCAGAACAAAAATTGCACCACCTTGCAAATTTCCATTGCTTCCATTTGACACTTTTTCCATCAACTGAAAACTTGACACCACGGGAAAACCACTCCGAGATAACCAAAACTGAGAGAGGTTATTGTAGAGGGTCCCAACGTGATCCCATAGGATCAAATGAGAAGTTTCTAAGCATCACAGTGTTTGAGTAGCCTCATGCTGAAGTTTTCAGCCATTTTACCCTTTAGACCCTTAAGGGATCGATCTGGTTAAACGTAGCTCGGAGCGATTCCGCGTGTTTGGGTGCAAAAGAGGACCATGCCTAGCATAAAAATGCCTATTTGAACACATTGGAATAGTCCATTTGGTCACATGAGTTGCAGAACGAAAATTGCACCACCTTGCAACTTTTCACTGCTTCCATTTGACACTTTTTCCATCAACTGAAAACTGGACACCACGGGAAAACCACTCTAAGATATCAAAAACCGAAAGAGGTTATTGTAGAGGGGCCCAACGTGATCCCATAGGATCAGACAATAATTTTCTAAGTGTCATGGTGTCCGAGTAGCCTCATGTTGAAGTTTGCAGCCATTTTACCCTTTGGACCCTTAAGGGATCGATCCGGTTGAACGTAGCTCGGAGTGATTCCGCGTGTTTGGGTGTGAAAGAGGACTATTCCTAGCATAAACATGCCTATTTGAACGCGTTGGAACAGTCCATTTGGTCACACGAGTTGTAGAATGAAAATTGCACCTAGTTGCCACATGAAGGAGAAAGCTCCATCAGTTCAATTGATGTGAGAACAAGTTATTGAGTTTGAAAATAGCAGAAAATGGCAAAACCCTAGGAAATGACCATTTTCAGTTTTACAGCATTATAGGATAGTTAAATCTTAGGACCTCAAAATATTTGAGAGGTGTTCATATGGGACAAGGACCTCGAAGAAAGATTGAAATGTTTGAGTAATAACGGGTTGTTTTGGTGATGAAGACGTAATTGGGGGTCATGGACTAGTAGCCTTCTTAACCCAAGATGAGGGTTTGGTGAAAGTGATGAAAAGGTGGAGTTTTGGTGAACCTTCAAGAACCCTAGGAGGTTGGTTTGAATCCATTGAAGACATCTCTACACCCCTGCAAGAACTAGTGGAGTGTTGAGGATAGATTAGCCTTTAGGGTAGATTAAGGGCTAAGGAAGAGTTCAAGCATTGCATAGCGTTAGCAGATGGAATTGTGATGAAAGTGGGGCTGGATAGGCGGACTAGGGGTACCCTAAACTTGAGAAAGGGTCCTATAGGTTAGGTGGTGAAACAAAACACCAAGGGTCTTGCAAGCAAGACCTAGAGTAGGAATCGTGATTGATTCCTCCAACCCGATACCCTATCACTCTTCTTCTTCATCATTGTCTTCTTATTCTCCTTGTTCTCCTAGCCTATTTCTCTGAAGGCTATTGATCCTAGCCTGCATAGCTTCTCTCTCCCTTATCCATTGCCTCTCTTCCCTTGCTTTAGCCTACTCTCTTGCTGCTTCTTGTTCTCTTATTTCCCTTCTCTCCCTTTCCAAGGTTTCCCTCAACTCCTCCAACTCTCTTGCTAACTAATTTTTAGGTGCCATTGCTAATTCTTCAATCCCTAAAGGACCTACTTACTACTCTAATACCACTATGATGTAGAGGATATGGGACTCAAAACAAAACTCAAAGGCTTGAAGGTTTTTTCAATGAAGTAATCTCAACCATGTTCTAAACAATGTTAAGGAAAGAAGCCTCAAAGTGCACTTATGACTCCAATCTTTCTCCTATGGATCCAAACCCTTGGAATTCCCTTAAGGGACACAAACAAACTTGTCTTGAATTTTTTCAAAGCCCCAAACCTCTGACTCAAACAAAACCCACTTTTCCACCTTGACTAGGCTTCCAGCCAACTAGGCCTCCAATGGTGGTTTTTTTGACTTTTCTAACAACTTTTCCAAAAGACTCACCAAACTAATGATTGAATTAGTTGTGTTTTGTGATGCTACACAACATACCAAACCAATTATTTTCCAATTTTTAATCTCCTATGACACCCTTAACATGCTCAAACACAAAACCCTCACGAAATTGCTCCAAAAACTAGGGCCTCTTGAAAAATTGACTTCCACACACTTCCAAAATCTTCTCTTTGACTTTTCACCATTAAATCATCATTCCTAAACACCTTGAAGGAATTTGAAGGAATATTTTAAGTATGACAGTCAATGAATAGAAAAATGTTAGAGAAGCAAGTGTTTCAAAGACCTATTAAGAAACCTTATGACAATTCAAGGCATCATACAAACACAATTTGAAGAACACCATTGAATGCAAGGATATAGAGTTTAGAGGAGGTGTTCCAAGGGATTTAAACTGAAATAGATGATAATGGCAAGATCACTAGTCTTAATGTCCAATTTGAGATGTGTTCCAATTTGAAAGGACCTAATGTCCTAATTTGAAATAGATGACTTTAAAAGGACCTAATGTCCAATTTGAGATGTGTTCCAAATTGGCTTAATGTGATGCAGAGAAAAGGAAGAAAAATCTCAATCCACACTCAACTTGACATTCATTAAACAAATTCTTGTTTCCCTTACAATTTGGACTCTCTTTCCCTTCATAAAACCTTGAAAGGGCAGACTTTGCCATTGTTGTTTTTGATTGAATTGATCACTCAACAATGAAACTTGATCACTCAACTTGAATCACACAATCAAACATCTCAACATGACTTGGGGATGATGTAAAAACACTCACACAATAGAAAATGACCAAACAAATAGACCTTGTACCCAAAAACATCCATTCTTCCATCGCTCCTACACAAGGCCATGTAACTTTGCAACATTCACCAATACGATAGTCAAAATAAAAACTAATTAAAGGAATTAACCAGAAAATGAAACATTCTTTTAGACTCCTAAAATATCCTCCACAAGTTTCCAAAAGCATAGGATCAAACACCCACCATAAATGTATCAAAAGATTGACTTACAAGCCATAAACGAGGCTTAACTAGGCCTGCATAAGGAAGTGTTCAACCTTTCAAGGCACATCCAAACACCCATAATTCCTTTAAAATATTCTAATAGGTTCCCCAAGACCTATTCCATGCTTTTCATTCATTAGTATTGCACAAATACTCAGAAAATTATCAAATGTGCATTTTAAAGACCATTTTCATGCATTTACAAGGGAAAAACTGACCTAGGGAATCGAATAACTTTTGCAAACCTCCATATTTCACTCTAAAACAAATTTGAACATGAAGAAGGGCTCTAAACCTAACATTCTACCAAGTTTTACATTTTTCCCACGGTGAAATGGGGGTTATGACCATTTTGGTGACCAAACCCTTGTTTGGTAGGGTTTCAAACCCTCTTTCACTAAAATTGAAGTAAATTTATTAATACTTAATGAAATCAATTAAAATCACCACCAAAAGAAATTATTCTCTACCCTCTATCAAACCATATTCATTATAGGGCTTTACAATGCTGCTGCAGGTTGTACCAATTGAAGGAATAGTCAAAACTACTGGAAAATCAAGAAAAATAGAGTTTTTTAATATTCAAATGCTTCAAACTTCCAATCAACCTTCGCCCCTAACAAAAGGAGGCCTTATAAACTTTTACACATCATTTCAATGACCCTCAACTATTTTTTTGAAGGAGCCATTGGTTAAAGGGATTCCACAACCGTAGTGAGTTTACACAAATTACACTATGACAACATTGCATTTTTGAAGCAATTTTGACTCTATCATCTAAGACCCAAAAATCCATTCAAATGGCTATGAAAAAAACGCCCAATACATCATCAGAGACAGCGGGTTTTATTTCAAAGAATGAACTTTTTAACTGGAATTTTGCAGCAGATATGAATTGGTAGAACAGTGCGCAATTGTGAACGGGTTGGGCATGCGCTGATCAGTCAGACTGTGGAACAGCTCAGGACATCCGCTCATTAGAGGTACTCTTGTTGGAGCTGGGACATGCGTTTGAGGGTTTGCGATTGAACTTATTGGATGCCGACAAGGTTTGAGTAATAGAAGGAGAATCTTACGATGCGTGTCAATTCCTCAAACAGCAATGTTTAACACTCTTATGTGGTACCTTGAGCCACGTTCTAGTAAGAACTCTTGATCGTAGGGTATTCAATGTTTTCTCCATCCCCATTAATTGGGGCTTCCAATTTATTTTTTGCCTCAACACAATGACACAAGTAATAGTCTGTACCTTCTTCGTTGTCTTCATCTGCAATAACTGCATAAACATGCCCTGCATTTATATGTGCAGCATATCTATTGAAATTAGTAAACATTATGAATACAGTACAAAGTAAGATAACAATATGGAATTTCAAATACTAAGCAAGTAGATATATTACCTGGTTGAACTAGATCAAATACATGGTCAAAGTTGACCGATGATTCCATCTTTGTTAGTTCCAATGCCATCAGAGGGCGATACATGTGAAGTGGGCTAAGATAACTTGTCAACCATTTGTCAACCCACTCCCCTAACTCACAATCATTCTAGGCTTGCATTGTACATGAAGAACAAAAGCATGCCATCTTACGTGTATATCGATACTCCATGAACACATTTGAGCTAAGGAAAGAGTGCAACTCACTCGATCCTATTAGTGTACAACAATCCTTATATGGTGCAATGTTAGTATCATCCATCAACCAAAAAAATCTATGAACTGAAGACGTACCTTCATTACCTGGACCCATCAAAGAATTACACCATTGGACGATTGATCTTGCATCTGTCAACTGTGCACTATCTTGGTATTTTAACTCTTCTCGTGCTAATGCTCTTTTCATGCATGCTCTTGCACCGTCATGCTCCCCCTTTCCATGTCCAGCTTCACAAAAGTTCCACATGTTTTAACTGCGATCGCGGTGAGATGCATCACGCACAACCGGTGGGAACATGCTGCGTTCTTGAACTATGCTGCCTGCGGTTGGCGATATATTATATGTCAATCATATGATATGCCCCTCTGAGCCAAATGATTGTAGAACATCTGGAAGAAACCTTGCACAAACTTTGTAGAATGCATGTGATCATCACTAATATAAAAGTGATACTCCCCCAATACCTTCCTTTCATCCCTGCAGTACTATCGGTTGCATGTATGAATGCTATGTGCACAAATACTCCAGAAGCCTATATTGGAATCTGTATCTTGTGGTATTGCACCTCACCTTATTAGTGGGGGTGTAGTTCTCTACAAATTCAACCGATGCCCCAATGCTGCCAAATTGGAAGGTGTCCTTACTGCATGGCTTGGTGCATGTCTATCCAAAAGCCGGGCTCTATGGGTATGCCTTGCATGTACTCGCCGCACTAGATTCTCATGAAACGGACGTAGTGATACAGCGATTTTTGAATAGCAGCTCCGCACCTTTTTGCTTAGGACCATCTTTTTGTACCATATGCCAGCGTTTTATGCTTCTGAACTCTACTAGTTTGTCCCACCTCATGTGCTTTCCATATGTTGACATACTAGCATTAGATTTGCAAACCCACCTGTGCTGCATGAACATAAATCAAACATGCTGTCCCTATAGAATGTTGGCCATCCTCTATTTCACATACTAAAATTTTTGATAAGAACTTTCTTGAAGATTTTGGTGGGGCTTCTAGCCACACAATCCTGCAAAACATCGTTAGTGTGCAAATCTAAACACCCTTATAGAGCGATACTTATCAAAATGGTTAGAGAATTCAATATGCAGTTTACAACAAGTAGTGCGTGTGTGATTTATCTTGACATAAAAGGTTTAATCATTTCAAAAAATCTTTGAGAAATACTAATTTGAGGATAATCATTTTGAAATTTATGAAAAAATTGGGTTTGAGTCGTATCCAAAAAATGCTTTGGATGTGGCTCACGGTTTCGACTACCGATTCTCCTTCTTACGACATCCTTTTGATTCGGAGATGGCCTTGTATTATTCTTCCAATAATCTTTAATTAGTGTTCTCAATGCTTCAACAACTTTTTTATCTTTGTGTGGCAGTCTCCCCGAGAATGCCCATAATTCATTTGAATTGGTGCCCTCAATTCTTTGCCGCCTTTGAACGGCTTTTGATAAAGTTTTTCTACTAATTCCCACTTGTTCACTTGTCTTTTTAATGAGGCGAGATCTCTTTGTTTGATAGCTTACCACAGTTGATGTAATGACACATCGTGTGACATTACTATCCTTTGAGCGTGAGGTCTTACCCATAGTGTCATAAGCATCCATTAGATTCTTCACAATAGTGTTTTCACTTGATGCATTCGATGTTCTCAACCCAAGAGTCTTCATGATGTTTCTGTACTTTAAACCCCGCATCATTTGAACAAATAGTTGACATCTTGCAGTCTCATTTAGCCTTTCAAAGAACATTTGCCAAATCTTATCAGCATATCTTCTACAAGTGCGTTCTGGAATCTTACCTTCCATGTGCTACAAAATATAGTCATCAATATTAATCAAAAACTTTGGCTTTCTACGCAAAATTCTAGGTGGTGTTCTCTTAGGTACATACATCTCTACATTACCAATTTCATAATATTTAATTGAGGTGGGCTAGATTGCATTACCGATCGAGGGTGGAATAGAAGACATACCTTGAGGTTCACATGGGGATGATGGCATACCTTGTTCCTCAATTCCGAGTGATGATGTACTCTCAACTTCAGATGTGGTGGAAGGTGTCCAACCATACTCACTTGTGGTAGATGGCGTCCCTCCATATTCGCTTGTGTGTAATGGTGTCCCTTTGTCTTCACTTATGGTAGAGGGTGTGTCTCCAACTACGGTATCTGCATCTACCCTAGTACAACTCTTTCGCATTCGTTCCCTTTGTGCTGCCAATTTCTTTTCTCTTTTTGATGGTTGAAGTTCCTCTTCAATTGGCTTGTTTTCATCAATCGTTCCCAATTTTTGCTTTTCACGATATTCCCTCATCCATTTGTTATTTTTATCTCTTAAGGCTTGGAGCTTATCATCTGTTAGTTTTTTCCCTTTAACAGTTCGTTTCTTCAGCATGACGAATAATTTTACCTGTGCAAAAAGTGCTAAGTTGTCAAATTAACTAATTGAAAGCTTTGGATGCATAATTCAATCAAAACAATATAAACTGTCCCTATACCCAAGTAGTGATGCTATTCCATTACCACTATGCAAACAAGTTTGTCACAAATCTAAATACAACTATCACTATACATACAAATTCCTTAGTCTTTAACATCAATACGGTATTTAATCTTTAGGACTCCATACCCTAAATTGGGTGACTCCCACAAATCAATACTCTGTTTTGTGAAATAAGTGTATAAACTTTTAGAGTATGTTGAAAAGGATCAAAATAGGCATGAGAATATGTAGAAACAGCGAAAGGAATGTTGTTAAGTGCTTGGGAGCAGTCTCATTTGTTATTCCACAGTTATGTCTATGCTTGGTAATGTTTTGAAGGTAGATTGGTGCAGGAGCACCTAGGCTGATCTCCATTTTGTTTGTCAACAATTTTGGCTTGTACCTGATCTTAGCCAAATCAGGGTGTTAGTATGTTTGATTTGGACCTTAGAAGGTCTTGTTTGTGTGTGATGGGTTAGTCATTAGGACTAAAATCATCTAGGGGTAATCATTGTGATTAAATGTTGCTTTATTTAGCTTTAGATAGCTTGTATTAGAAGGTAAGGCATTTAATGTGTGCTAATCACATCTAAGTTGTTAGAAGATGCCAAGAGGCAGTTGAGGAAGTTGATGGTTCAAAATCAAGGAGGTTGAGATCCTAAGATGTAGGATAATGGAAAGAGTTGCAAAAGTTGTAAAATTGCATGACAACATGGTGTTAGGTTGCATGCAGTTTAGTTGTCATTGGATTCCCTAGAAATCAGGAATGTGGGAACGATCAACTTCCCTTGAAACAGGGCAAAGGCATCTAAGTAGGTGTGGTGATTCGTAGATAGGAGTTAGAAGCATTGTAAACAAGTTTTGGCTTTGTGTGTATAAGAAGTTTTTGCAGATTTCTGTGTTTTCCCGTGTGTTTTGAAAAACAGAGATAACAAGGCACTGTATATACTGATCTAGCATTGTTACTGACTTCATAGAATAGTCTAGAGCATAGAAGCATAAATCTGCAAAAAAACCCGATTAATCGCAATTTTTAATAAATCTGCAGCCTGGACGATTTTTTCCCAATTTTTTGAAAAAATCGTTGACTTTTGGTTGACTTTTTGGTCAATGATTTTTTTTTGTTTCAAACTACAAATTCGCCAAAAAAACGTTTTTAAAATCTGGAAAAAAATGAAATCGAGCTGATTTTCGCACAAGAAAAACCATGAGACCATGGCTTGTTGCTTATTATTATGCTTTGATAGATTTTTTCCAAGCATCCATAGCTTGTTTGAAAGCACCTGTTTTAGGCTTTTAGCCATAGCAGCAAGGCAATGAACTGTTTGATAAAATGATTTGGTAGACATGTATGAAAAATGTGGTAGCATAGACAAGGCAGTGAACTGCTTGAAAAAAATGTCTCAAAGAAATGTAGTCTCATGGTGATGGAATGCCATGACGAATGCCATGACAAAGAAAATTATATGGATTGTCATGGCATTCCATCAATGAGACTACATTTCTTTGAAATTACAAAGTTCAAACAATTCACTGCCTTGTCTATGTTGATACTACTATTATGCTTTGATAGATTTTTCCAAGCATCCATAGCTTGTTTGAGAAAGCACCTTTTAGGCTTTTAGCCATACTTGACAAGGCAATGGCTTGTTTGATAAAATGCTTTTGGTAGACATGTATGAAAAGAAGAAATGTGGTAGCATAGACAAGGTAGTAAAACTACTTGAAAAAAATGTCTCAAAGAAATGTAGTCTCATGGTGATGGAATGCCATGGCCGAATGCCATGATAAAGCAAATTACTTATGGATTGTCATGGCATTCCATCAATGAGAGCTGCATTTCTTTACAGGAGGCATTTTTAAAAGTTAAACAATTCAACACCTTGTCTATGGTATTGGCACCTATTATGCTTTGATAGATTTTCCAAGCATCCATAGCTTGTTTGAAAGCTTGTTTTAGGCTTTTAGCCATAGCAACAAAGGCAATGGCTTGTTTGATAAAATGCTTTGGTAGACATGTATAGAAAATGTGGTAGCATAAGACAAAGGCGATTGAAGCGCGAAAAAATATCTCAAAAGAAATGTAGTCTCATGGTGATGGAATGCCATGGCCGAATGCCATGACAAGAAAAATTGCTATGGATTGTCATGGCATTCCATCAATGGTACATTTCTTTGAAGGCGGCCCCTCAAACAATTCCAACGCTTTGTCTATGTTATTGCTTACTATTATGCTTTGGTAGATTTTTTCCAAGCATCCATAGCTTGTTCGAAAACACCTATTTGAGGTTTTTACTTTTTAGCCATAGCATGAAGGCGTTGAACTGTTTGATAAAATGCTTTGGTAGAAATGTATGAAAAATGTGGTAGCATAGAAAAGGTGGTGAACTATTTGAAAAATGTAAAATTAATGTGGTCTCGCGGGTGATGGAATGCCATAATGAATGCCATGACAAACAGAACTGCTATGGATTGTCATGGCATTTCATCACCATGAGACCACATTTCTTTCGAGCATTTTTGAAATCATTCACCTATACTATTATACTATTATGCTTTGATAGATCTTTTCCAAGCATCCATAACTTGTTCAAAAGCACCTGTTTTAGGGTTTTAGCCATAGCAGGAAGGCAATGAACTATTTGATAAAATGCTTTGGTAGACATGTATGAAAAATGTGGTAGCATCGACAACTGTCACCATCTGATATTTATGGAATTGTAGTATGCTTTGTGCAATGTAATCAATGATATGAATACAACCAACAAAAATCTATTTCTATAATTCATGGATTGAAATCTGTATTTTATTTGCTCTCAATGTCTGTATGCTATGGAAATGCCATTAATTTTTTTTTAAAAGTAGTTTTTGACTAATTTTTTTCAATTTTTTATGTTTTTTTGTAAATCCAATTTTTTCCTGATTTTTTCAAAAAATCCTGAACTTTTGGTTTGCCGATTTATTTCCCAAATGATTTATGCTGCTATGGTCTAGAGCACCTTTCATCTTACATTCAGGTTACTTAGAGTAGATTGTTGTATTGCATCACAAACAAACAATTTGATCAACATGGAATAAGAAAAACAACAAAAATGAAAGCAAGCCATAATAGAATGATATAAAATGTACAAAGATTTCACATACCTAAAAAGCAAAGATTCAAATCAAGGAGTTCTACCCAATTATGCATCCTTTGCTTCTTCCTTCCTCAAACTCAGGTCAAAAATTTGACTTCTTCAAAAGCTTGTTCCCCTCCAAATTTCAATTTTATATCAATTATCACTATAATTCAAATTTCAATTGATATTATAAGCCTCTCAACGTGAAAACTCTATTATTTCATGCAAAGGTGATGGAAGGAATATTCAAAAGGTGGTGGAATCTCAAAATCATGCATGCACACTTCACTCAATCACCAAAAAGCTATTTTTTGTTAGAGCACACGCAGAACCAGGAGAATATACAAAATGTGGGCCGACATCACGGGTATATTGTGACTTTTAACCATTTTTAGTGCAATAAATAACACGTTCATGTTATAATGCATTTGTGTTATTTAATCCTAAACGGACATATCTATAATGGTAAATAACGCGCACGCGTTATTGTAAATTTTGTTTTTTTAAGCTTTAGATGGTACATTTATAGGGTAGAGGATTAAGGGTACTAGGGAGAGAGCTAGAGGGATTGAGTGAGAGAGAGAGAGAGATACTTCAGAGAGAGAGGAAGGGAGTGAGAGAGAGATACCCTCTCCAATCCTCTCCCACACTCTCCCATCCTCTCCCACTCTCTCCCACCTTATCGTACACTTTGGAACCCTAGGGAGAGAGCTAGAGGGATTGAGTGAGAGAGAGGAAGGGAGTGAGAGAGAGATACCCTCTCTCACCCTCTCCCACACTCTCTCCCACCTTATCCTACACTCTCCCACCCTCTC